>PVHY01017000.1:0-10584 GCA_004024945.1 Uropsilus gracilis
AAAAAAAAAAAGAAAGAAAAGGACATGTATTCTACACCCAACTTCCTACTTAGTAATTGGCAAAGGAAAGGCTTGAACCCAAGCTTTCTGGCATCAAACCCCATTGCATCATGCCATGTGTCATGAGATTTGCAGGATTAGATTTTCACAGCTTCCTCTCCCTGTGACCTTTCCTTGGGTTTCAAGCAACATTGAAATCACTATTTTTTTAAACATGTGGAAGTATTTGAAACTCATGGAAATGATTTTAAGTCATGTCTACATTTTTAGCTTTAAGGCACACCTGCTAGAAAATAAATTCTCTTGAGCAGAGATTAAAGAATTTTAAAATGTCTTAAAATGGCCCTAAGATGGATTGTTTAAGCTTTGAAATCAAGACAGTGCATTTTTAATTAACTTGTAATTATTTTACTGCTAATTTTTAGTGTGACATTTAGTATGGACCATATAATACTTTTTCTCCAGCTGTCAGGACAGTCTCTAAACTAAACCTTCTTCACCAGCTGTTTCTTAATTCAATATTGTCCATGTTGGATTTTTTCCAAGTCTGCCTGCACATAGTTTCTAAGTCTCTACAGACCCATGCAAAAATGAACCATAACTATAATCCTTCATGTTGCTCATAGTTCTGTTTAATTATCTGAAATACTACCTGATAAATAGTGCAATCAGAGGAATTCCAGGTTAACAATAACAACTTCCACATCACTTTCTTGCACTCATCTAATTTAAAGCAGGTTTTGGATTATTACCTCTAAATTATGTAAACTTAATCAATGATTAATTTAAGTATCTTCAAGCTGCTGCCTTTTCGCCTTCTTTTGTGCATGTGCATGCATGTGCACATGTACATGCACACAGTGTCAATAAATTCAGGTTAAATATAATGAAATGCTTTCTCTTTCCTAGGCTTTTTGCCACTTATTTTGTGAGCTCATGGAAGGGACAAAAATGGGTGCTAGAACCAAGGAAGGAAAAATCCTTACAACAGAAAATTGTTTCCAAAGAAAATGTCACTTCATGTACAATTAAAGGTATATTTGCATGAAATGACCCTGAAAGATGATAATTCAGAAAATATCTGAAGTGAGAAAATAGTGCATGTGGTGTGATAACATACATGTGAAGAGGTGGAATCCATACTGCTGAATTACGTATAGTGCTGTAAAACAGTGTTACTTTAATTTAAAAAATATAAAATATACTTAAAAAAGATTTTAGCAATTAGGAAAAAAAACTTCATTCAGAAACAAATTCATTAATGAATGACAATAGAGTGTTACTGAGTATCCTATAAATGTCAGGCACTTTACACTTATTATTTTATTTAAATCTAAAGATAGCAAACAATGGGAAGTCATCGATATTACATTCCATTTGCAAATGAGGAAATTAAAAGTTGAGAGTTTGTGGGCATCTCCTAAATTGACAAGAGATTAAATATTAGAACTTGCATTTAAGCTCAGTCTGACATCACAGCCATGCCTTTTGCCCATAGCAGTGTTCTACCCTCAGGTCAAGATATGTGGGAGAGTCTTCTGTGTTTTCTGTCTCATAATGGTGATTGCATATGAAATTATCATCTTTTTACCAAATATTTACTTTGTGTAACATTGTGAGCAACTCTTTTAGGAGGTAATTAGTGCTAATTTTGAATAATGATATTGATTAAGCTGTAGAAATTATATAACTTTTTGTAAGTCTGTAATTTATGTTCAGTTCTTTTGTTATGTGAAATTAGTTATTTCAAAGGATTCCAGTGAGTTGATGTGGAGCTTTAACATTGAAAAAATATTGAACTTGATTCCCAGAGACCAGAGACCTGTGGGATATTTTCCTTTGGTGTTTTTGATGCTTTAACGATCAAGAGTTAATTTTTGTGTCTGGGGCTCAGTTTCATTTATATTAGAACACTTAAATGTATGGTCTCTGAGATTCTTCTAAATAATAGAATTGTATGGTTTTTCTAGGCACAGTCATCATTTACAGATCATTCCCCAGGATGCATGTGAACACAGTGAAATGCTGATAGTTTATATAACTTAGAACTGAAAGGAATACTATTGGATTTGGCTTTTGGAAGTATGAATAAGGCACACTAAATGAAACTTTTGAAGTACTCTAGCAATTCTACTAGTTTTCTATTGCTGAATACCAAATTTTGCAACATATAAGACAGTAAACATTTCTTGGTTTTCATGGAATCTCAGCATGGTTTAACTGGCTCTTCCTCTCAGGATCTCTTACGTCTATAATTAAGGTATCAGGGGGCTGCAGTCATTTTTTAGGGCTTGGTTTTATTTCAAGTTCAGGTTGCTGGCAGAATTTATTTCCTATGATTGTTGAGTAGAGATTCATATTTTCTTGTTGACTAACAGCCGGGAGCAAGCAACTCAGCTCCTAGAGGTGGCCTGGTGTTTCTTGCTCTGTGGTTCTGCTCTATGGCTTCTTGCTCTATGGTTTCTTGCTCTATGGTTCTCTCTGCTGAACCTGTAAAATTACTTCTTCAATTCAACAACAACAAATGTAAAATGATGACTTGTAAAATGATGACCTTTATGACTTTACTGAGTTGAATGTCCCTTCAAACTCATGTCCACTTGGAATCTCACAATGTGAATGTTTTGAGAGATGAGGTTTAAGAATATTAATCAAGTTCAGATAAGATCATACCAGAGTAGGGTAGTTCCTAATCTAATGGCTACTGTCCTATAAAGAAATCAGAGATACACAAGAGACAAAGAGGACAGATGGCCATAGAATAGCAAAGCCAGAGATTAGATTTACACTGCTACTAGTCAAGGATTATTGAAGATTGCTGATAACCAGCAGAAACTAGAAGAGATAAGGATAGATTTTCCAACTGGTCCTCAAAAAAGGCTTGGCTCTATAGAGACCTTGACAGTAGACTTCTAGCCTTCAGAACTTTGAAAGAATAAATTTCTCTTGTTTTAGTCACCAATTTTGTAGTATGTTGTTATGTCAGTCCTAGGAAACTAATAGAGTAATGTATATAATCACGGGAATAACTTCCCTTTCCTTTTTACTATAACAAATATAACCAAATCAAGGGAGTGGGTAGCATACTTTCACCTTCTAATCAATTTTCTATTGATTAATAACAAGACACAGTTCCTCCCACACTGAAGGGAAAAGGATTACACAGGCAGTGGCTCATTTGGGTCATTTTAAGATATATCTGCCATATCAATGCAAGTTTATATTACTTTGTGAAAGCCAAACTTTCTGTTTTGTAAGACTCAAATTAATGGTCCTATCCAACTCTCATTTTTAATTATTTTAGCTATAATGATATTAGCCATTAGATTAATACCCTAACGTTCTCCCATCACCAGTGAACCACCATCCTAATCTCTTGTGCTTATCCCTCCCCGATTTCACCTTTTTCCCCCTCCCCTTCTTATGTTGTATGTTTTAGTTCTGTTGTCAGTTTGTTAGTTTTAGCATTTTATTGTCTTTTTATTTATTTTCCCTATATCCCACTTATAAATGAGACCATTCAGTATTTATCTTTTTATTTCTAGATTATTTCCACTAGCATGATTCCTTTTGTTGATGTGTTGAATTGCATCAATTGGTTTTCAAGTGTTGAATTATCCTTGTTTCCCTGGGATATATCCCATTTGGTATGGTACATTATCTCTTTGATGCATTATTCGATTCTATTTGCTAAGATTTATCCAATAGTTTTCCAATAGTGACAGGTTCAGTTGAGAATTTTTGCATTTGTGTTCATTAAGGAGACTGGACTGTAGCTTTCTTTCCTTGTGTTATATTTGTTTGGTTTTGGTACTAGTATGATGCTGACTTCATAAAATATATTTGGGAGTATTCCTTCTTGATTTTTTTGGAGGAGTTTTTATAAGATAGGCACCATTTCATCTGTGAACATCTGGTAGAATTCATTTGTAAATCCATCTGATCAAAGGATTTTGTTTTATTTTGGCAGGGTTGGGTGAGGGAGAGTTTGCCTACTGGTTCCATTTCGCTGCTTGTGTTTAGTTTGTTTGAGCTTTCTATGTCTTCCTTTTCTAGTTTTGCATGGTTGTATAATTCTAAATATTTGTCCATCTCATCGAAGTTGTTGAACTTGTTTGCGTATAAGTGTTCATAATAATCTCTATTTAAAAAGATTTCTGCTTTGCTATTGTAATTTCTTCTCTTTCTTTTATGATTCTATTTATTTGAGTTTTCTCCCTTTTCCTCTTTGAGAGCCTAACTCAGGGATTACTTATTTATTTTTTCAAAGAATCAGCTTTTTGTTTCATTGATCTTTTAGATTGTCTTTTTAAATTTCTATTTCAATTATTTCTGCTTAAATGCTTATTATTTCCTTACCTCTACTAGATATTGAAATTGTTTTTGTTATTGTTCCTTCTCTAGCTCTCTCAGATGTGAGATTAGGCTGTTTCTTTTGGTATTTTCTTGTTTCTTGATATGGGGCTGTATTACAGTATACTTTCTTCTTATTACTGCTTTGCAGCATCCCATACATTCTGGTAGTTTGTGTCCTCATTGTTGTTCCTTTCAAAGTATTTGTTCATCCCTTCTTTGATTTCCTCATTAATCCAATCATTTTCCAATAATAGAAGAGTATGATAGTAGCACTGACAGTTTTATTTGCCCAAGTCCCCTGCAACTGCTGAGTCCCTAGCTAGGATTAGACAGTAGTGGTACAAGCGAGGTTGGCCACCGTTTCAGCTTGCTGCAAGAATTCCCTCAAGCAGTGTGTACTTGCTTGAGATGGTGCCCGACCCTTTCTCAGTGGTCTGATACCTGAGGATTGTCCCTCTCCATCTCTTGGTATTACCAGAGATCCTTTAGGGTCTGAATGCTAAAGCCCAAGCCTTTCTAGGGGTTTGTATCAATCTTTTTCTTTTTTAAGGCAACTTTTAGGGGAGCAATTGATTTCAATTTCTTTATTCTGCCGTATTTGGGGAATCCCTCTCCTTGGTGTTAAACTGCAGTCTCTTGTTCATCTCATAGACTGGGTACTCTGGCTGCCCCATGTAAGCCTACATGTAAGCTGAGCAGGTAGGTAGGCTGAGCACACTGACTGAGAACTGCTGTGGGGGCCCTCTGTAGTCAGCCAACTGATCTTTTTTAAAAAAAAAAACAAAACAGTAGTTATTTTCTTAAAAGCCCATCACTCCTGACATTCTGTATGTTTATATTTGTCTTAATAAGTGGACTTTTTGATAATTGGGCTGTTAAGTTCTGACAATGAAAGTTGATCATTTGGAGGTATAAAAAAAGAGAAATAGAGATATTAGCTAATCTCTTTTCTCTAAGAACTTCATTAAAATCTAAGATATATTGATCAATTGATTGATATCCTATTGATCACCTACCATATATTCAGCATTATAAAATATTGTTAAACATACTTTAGTACATTTTTATTATTAAATGATAGGATAATGTGGTAAGAGGCAAGCTGAGACTTTTTAGTTAACAAGTCATTGGATTATATTACTTTACTTACATAAAACATTAGTAGTTTCCATCATATTCATTAGATTTCACTGAATTGCATTTCAGGGTTAATAGGAGCCAATAAGCAAAAGGATGACTATATATAATTACAGGTTCTCTGCAGTTTTCACTTTGGTTCTTGATTAATTCTTCCACAAATGCTATAAGATGTAGTCAGATTTGTGAACTAATGTTCCAGACACAACTCTCATATTTTCCTATGGAATTCTTTGTAGGCTTTGAGACATATGTGTTTTCCTTTGGACTGTCTTTGGGATAGATTTCACCTCTTAGTCAGTCATAGGGAAAAATAAATTTTTGTGTATATAGGATTAATACATATTTTATTGCATAACTATTCTGGGTACCTGGTGCCTATATATTTGAAATATTCTTTGGGGTTCACACTTTCCTTTTTAGAGATAGTTTGCTTAAAGATCTATCAGTATTGTCCAACACAGAGTCTTGTATTCTTATATACATTGTGCTGTAAAACCAGCTTCCTACTCTTGATTTATAAAGGTAATAATTAAAATTCTATCATTTTAATACTATTTGAATTATTCCTTAAAGTGTTATTATTTAATAATAATAGAAAGATATTAGTTACTATACTTTCAGAAAGATTATATGGATAATTAAAGAACATGAGAAAATAAAGTACATTTTAGTTCACAAATCTTAGAATTTCCCTATGATATAACAAAGAAAATTGCTTTATATAAAGAAGTTCATATGATTGTGTTCCTTGGTCTGGTTTTAACAAAATGAAGTGAATTACTCTTCAAGTTCCTGATGAAGCTAAATGATCAAAGGCAGGAGTTTTCCTCTGAGTTTTCTAGATGAGTCTTTCAGTGATAGAAATCAGAATCTTATAGGAAAAACTGCGAAATTTAAAATCATTTGACATGAGTTCAAATTTGTGCACTGGCACCTTTTAGCTACGAAATGATATAGGATGATGCATCACAGAAATGTGTGATAATTAAAAAAATGAATGTAAACTGGATAGCATGAAGCCTAATATGGAAGGAAAACTCAACATATGTTAGTTAAAATGAATCACCAAAAATGGAATTTCAGTCAACACTCACTTGTAAATAAATATCCATCAAGCAAACTTAGACTGTGGAAAATTTATGAATGACATTGAAATTTTCTTTGGAATAGACTTCTTGATCCCATGCATCCTTGAAGGAAGGAGCAGACATTCTCTGACCATCTATTGTATGTCAGATGGCATGTTAGAACTTTTGTATAGATGAGCTCATAAAATTCTATAAATACATAAAAAACAAACAAACAAATAAATAACCTACAGGAGATTTTCATCTCAAAATAAGCTGAACTCAAATGATAACAAGTTAAAGAATTTAAATACACATCTATCTACTCCACCACCCACTTTTTCTGCCATCATACTACCTCTAAAAGTGCAGCATCCTGAAAAACTTCCCATGTATTTGCTCTGAAGATTGAGAAATAAAAATGAAGGTGATATTTTTTACTACACAGAAAACTGTATGTTTCATATAAAAAGCCATAAATGACTTAAAATAGTGAGCAAGTCTAGAAACACTTTTTTGGAGGTTTGAAACATGAGTAGATGTACATACTCAGGCATATTCTCAGACTTGCTTGTGTACATGCTTTTCTTTTACTCACACCCACATGTATGTCAATCACAGTTGTTGGGACCAGTTTGTGTATATTGACAACCTTGAACTCAGTTAGATGGGAATAGGATGACTGGTAATTCTATTTAGGTAGTAACTACAATTGCATTTTGAAAAGATCAAAGTGGCTATAATGCAGAAAACATATTAGAGAAAGAACAGATAATCCAGAGAGATCACTTAAGAGGCTACTATAATAGTTTAAATGAATGGTGGTAACTCTTAAAGTAGACTAATAGTAATAGAAATCCAGAAGGTTTAAACACTAAATTTGAATTAGACATTGTGTCAGTAGTAAGATGGAGAAGGTTCAATGGAACTTTCAGTTTTGGAAGTTTTACCGAGATACAGGGAAACAAGATTGTATTTTAGAGAACATATCAACACCTTGGACTTTTTATATTCTGGATATTTTCAAATATTAATTTTGATATGCTGAATTTGAGGCTTCCAAATGCAACTGTAGGGCAGGGACTTGGAAACAAAGATACTAAATTCAGAAAACAGTCCTGGACTAAAGATATAAATTTGAAGAAGGTGTGATTATAGTGTACATGGTAAAATTGTGGACATGAATGTACTTTTCTCAGATACAATTTTCTGACAAAAAAGTGGTCTATTATTTGGTTTTCAGATGTCTAACATTTGATGTCTGGGTGGATGAAGATGAATCTGCAAGGGAAATGCAGAAGTGACCAGTGACAGAGGAGTAAAACTAAGTGACTGTGGTAAGGAAGTATGCCTAAATAAGAGGAAGTTAACACATACAGTAGTAGGTGAAGACTGAAACATGTCAATAGATTTTGTAATTTGGAACACATTAGTTTCCTTAGCAAGACTTCTTTTGGTGAAATGATCAAGTAGAAACAAAATTGTAGAAGTTGAATGAGTAGGAAATGAGAGATTAGAATAGTGTCTGAGCAAGGGCACCTCTGGAGCAGTTTGATTTGAGTACAGAACCTGTGAAAAGAAATTCAGTTTTCTCTTTCCCTGGCTATTTTGGCAAAGCAAAACATTGCCCTTTCTAAGGCAAATTTTTTCTTGCACCCAAACCATAAAGAAAAGAGCAAAGAGTAGGTCCAGTTGTCTTGGATAATTATCATGTATTGAAGGAATTCCTTGCAGGATAAGAGATATGAAATTAACTGTCAGAAGAGGGATTAGAAAACAAAGTGCACGGAGAGGGTATAAAGAGGCTATAAATGGCTAATGCATCAAAGAGGTACACTGTGACACTGGCCTGATTTTGAAGTTGAAACTACAACCTTGAACAGTGGTGGATTCAAGTGTGTATCTTTGAGTTCTACTAGGTCTTTTGAGGATATAATTTCAAGTCCTACAGTATTTGCCTTTTGTAAATCATATGTTCATTCAAAACCACTTTTCTGCCAACAGTGGGTTAGTAATTCAAAGATCACATTTTGTTGTTCCTGGGAGATTTGTGGAACTCAAAATAAATTAAAACCAGAATCTTCAGTCAAACTCTTAGCACCTTTCTTAGGTAAGGACACAGAGGATTCCTATTACAGGACAGTTAACCCCTCTAAATATCTGGTTTTATGAGGGTAAAACACTTCATAAGTTTTGTCCACTTTTTACTCTGAACAGGATACTAAAACCATGTGGCTAGTTATCAGAATAAAAGTAAAATGACTTTCAAAAATAAACAAAACTTTCTAAGTGGTGCATAAAAATGATGTCACTGAAATCTGAAAACTCTTCAACAGTTTATGTTTATTCAATTATGTGCAGTTGATGTCTGATGTAAGAAAATGTAAAAAACCTCTTAGAGAAAATTAGCTACTTGAACCTCAGCTGCTGATGCATTTAGTACATCCTATTATTTTGGGAGACTATCACATCATCTAAACAAAGGAGATAAACTTGAGGTGTAAGAGATATGAAATTCAATTCGCATTCTTGATTCTCCAGACAGTAGATTTTGGAAGGTGATAAGTTAAGGTTTCTGAGGATAAAGGTAAATGAATTCTGAAGCTGCCAGTGACATATGCTGGCTGGTCTAAAATCAAGACGTTTTCATTGGTCTAGGCTGCCTAAAACCTACTGGCATGGTCCTTTAAAAATTTTGTTTGAAATATAACTTCTACCTTCTAATATATCAAGAATTTCCTTATTGCAGTTCTTTTAGTTGGGTACTAACTGAAATAGCCTGTATTTTCAGCGGTGATAAAAACAATTCTGAATATAATATCACAGAAAGACACATAAACAAGGAATTCCTCTGCTTTCTTCATAGTCACTGTGCATGATAAGCAATGGACATAGGGACAAAGTGCTTGAGCATTTCTGAGGATGAAAAGTAATTTCTTATGTGCAAAGTACCAAAGTTACTTGTAGTCAACCTAGTCATGGATACAAAGTTGATTGGAACTTTACTTCCCCCACCACAAAATGGGATCAATAGTGTCTATTTCACAGAGTTCTTCTGAGTATTAAATCATCTGCATTTTTTATACAACCTATCAATTCTGGGTATTACAATCACATAACTTTTTTATAGAAAAAAATCAAGTAATATTGCAAAATACATCTAACGAAAGAATTCTATCTTGGCTATGTAATTCAGTCTGGAAAGCTAAAATTGCTGGCCTTTCATGTTTCAAAATCTGGTAGATAATAAATGGGTTTTTACTGTAATTTCTTAAATTGATTAAATTATACTTATAAAATTAAATTCTATTCAAACATTTACATTAACTTGGAAATATGCCAATGAACTCTCAGATTTCTTAAGAGCTCAGTTTAAACTAACTGTCCATATTTATGTGGATTTGTCTCTGGGTTTTTGATTCTGCCCCATTGTTCTAAGTTTCTGTTTTTTAGTATCATACCACTTTGATTATTGTTGTTGTATAATATTATTTGAAGTCAGGAAGTGTGATAACTGTTTTTCTTCTTTTCTCTTGAGATTGTTTTAACTACTTGGGGTTTTTTTGTGGTTCCATATAAATTTGATAATTTTTGTTCTATACTGAAAAAAAAAGAGCTCAGTTTAAAAACCCTGAGTTATATTGAACTATTTTCTATTTGAATTATACCTCTACAAAGAAAAAAGTTTTAAATGTTTTCATGGAAACTGTATCAATTATTCTATGTTTATTGCTTTTTTGAAAAAAATGGTATAAAAGGAACATACCTAAACATAATAAAAGCTATATACGACAGACCCACAGCAAATATCATCCTCAATGGGGAAAAACTGAAACCATTCCAATTAAGGTCCGGAACCAGGCAAGGATGCCCCCTTTCTCCACTCCTTTTCAAATAGTTCTGGAAGTCCTAGCTAGGGCAATAAGACAAGAGACAGACATAAAAGGAATCCGAATAGGGAACGAAGAAATAAAGTTATCATTATACGTGGATGATATGATTCTCTATGTAGAGAACCCAC
>PVHY01017000.1:10684-32492 GCA_004024945.1 Uropsilus gracilis
TTTGGTAAGGTAGCTGGATACAAAATCAACACGCAAAAATCAACAGCATTCATATATGCAAAGAATCAATCAGAAGAAGAAGAAATTAGAAAAAACACCCCATTTACCATTGCACCAAAGAAAATCAAATACTTGGGAATTAACCTAACAAAAGACATAAAAGACCTATACAAAGAAAACTATAAAACATTCTTAAAAGAAATAGAGGATGATGTAAAAAAATACAAATGTCTTTTGAATTGACTTTTTATTTCTGTCATTGAACCTGGCAATTAGTGTTTCAACTCTAACTTGTTCTACACACCAAGATAATATAGTAGATGAATTTAAACAAGAGTTCCATGTTTGAGTGTGAAAGATATCAGGGAACGATTGAGCATTGACTTTTTCTCAAAATCTTAGGACTAAGAAAAGGGATACTCCATAATGCTTGGCTAATAAAGATGGCCCATAATACCTTCTCAATGACTGATTTTGATTCAGTTTTGCCTGCACTTTATTTTTCCTTTCATCAAGAAAAGAGACCCTTCTCCCTAACTCTTTTCTTAGAAAATTTACCAATGATTTGTTCATTCTCTTTAGAGAATCCATGGCCTCATCTGCACAAAATGTGTCTTCTACACCCTATGTGTAGTGGTTTTGAAACAGGGCAACCCGAAGAAGACTTTCTGACTTTGACTTTAACACATACAGGCCTGCTTCTCTCTCCAGAGCAGGCTACTAGCAGTTCCTTTGCAATTACCTTTAACTTTAACTGCATACACCTATCTGCCTGCTTCTCTCTAAGAGAAGGCTACACACTCCATATTAGCATTTACACTGATCACCTTTACCATTGATATGCAAAAGCCAGCCAGCTGCTCTCTGCTTTCAGCTCCAAAAACTGCAGAAGAAAAACTTAGAAACAGTTTAAACTCTTGTGGGTTCTTTCCACCATCCCCAGCCTTCTCAACCAAAATACCAAACCAAAGCAAGACTATCAGTGCAAACTAATTTATTTCTAACAAAGTGATTTACTAATTACTACAAAAGAAAACATGTAAGACTCAGATTACTTTAACATTGTCCAAAACCTTTCTCAGCATTGTCCAAAGTCCTTTCCCCAGATTGCCTAAAAATCCTCAGTCTCTCAGTCCTGATCATCTCATCAATGTCTTGTCAAAGTTCATCTCCAGACACTTGAAAACATGTTTCTTTGCCTGCTCCTTTGGCGTGCTCCTCCTTGTCTTCCACACTGTGTTCTCCTATCTTCTAGGAAGCAGGAACTCCATATGCCCGACCAGCAAAGTTCACTTTCTTTTCAGTTCTAACTTTTGCAAGGCCTCTTTCAGACACAAGTCAAACTCAGCAAAACAAACTCTAACACGGAGTTCAAATCTGCAAACTCCTTAACCGCTGTTAGCACACATGCGGCTAGTCCAGGTCAGCCAAGGGCTGCAGGTCCCCAAGTGGCCTTTGGCCAAGTCCACATGGCTCACATCTTTACTCTACAAGATGGTCGATTCCCATCTCTCCTCCATTGAATCTCTCTCTATCCTATCTCCATATTGGAATCCACCCTTTATATATGCCTTCCAGGAAACCTGATCACCTTCCTCTCTCCTGCATCTCCCTGAAGGGAAATTCCAACTAAGGTCATTCTCACATTTTAGCATACCTGTCCTTGAAATCTGCAATCTTAAACAGGAGACAATGGTGGGGGGGTAGCACACCCTATCAATTTCAAAGACAAGGTCATCACTCTAACAAAGGTATAGAATATATCACTGATTGTTTTCCCCTTGACCCTATGAATAGGTTATAGAATCTCTGCATTATTTGGTTAATTTATTGTACTTGAATAGATCCAATCATTGATTGAAACCTATAACTCTGTAGATGTTTTGTTTTTGTGAATCAGAACTAGTATTTCTGGGTATTTATGAAATTTTTGTTTTTTTTACTTAAAGACATAATATTTGTATTTCATTGATTTTCATCGAGATACCTTAAGTATAGCTCAAGGCCTGACTGAGGTCTGGTTTTTGTGTCTCCAACTGTTACTATAGTTTCATTTTCATCTTGGAATGAATGGCAGAAATGCTACTTTACCTCATTAACTCTGAAACATAGAGGGTTAGTTTGTGTTTACTAAAAAGATTTTCAATGTCATTTGGAGGGTCATGAGAGGTTCTCTGGGTTCTGTTTTCCACAATTAAACAATTACCTCCTTCTTATGTATTCTCTTATGAGAGTCACAAACTATTGTTTAACTCACTGGAACTCAATAAAAGTTGGAAGAGTCTACATCTCATGACAATCTACAATACAGGAATAATAATACGATGAGAGCTGCTTCCTTAAGACTGGGCAAGAAGTATGAATGAGGCACAATAGACCACCCTGGTAAAGAAAGAAAAGTTCATGAAAAAAGAAATTTTTAGCAATGAAGAGTGTCCTGAGGTTTTATTCTTAAGCATGAAACCCAAATTTCCTGGAAGAGCCCCTCCTAAGGTTTGGCCCTGCACAAACTATAGTGTCTCTACACAATGTACCATAACACGGGCTGGAGGATTCTGTTTGGCCTTACCCAGTGGGTTATTCCTATTGCATATCCCACAAATTAGCTGCTCCTATTAATTTCCTCATTTCCAGATGCTGAAATCAAACACTGCTCCTGTTTGGATGACTGAAAATGCAGGCAGAAGACAAAAGTAAAGTAAGACTAATGACAGATTTTCCCATGTTAGTGAATATACGAAGTGTTTAATTCCAAAGAAGACAGAATAAGATTAGTTTCACGTTCCCATCGCAGATATTTGACTTTTTTGGACCTCCTGTTCTATAAAGATTCCCATTGTTGCTTGGTTCCTGTAAGGAGAAGATAAGCAGTTCAACTTGTTTTGAATAAGAGTTTTGTCAGATATACCTTGATATATAAATTCTGTAGAATTTTCTTCCCAAATATTGCAAGCATACCTCTTTTCTTTCTAAAGTAACCTCATTCATTTAGTTTTGAGATAAGACTCTTTAGGATATGTGTGTATAATATTTTACATAATTTATAATATATTGATAATGCAATTTATTATATAGTATATGTTTTTAAACCAAAGTTGTATATTTAGTCACTTGTTTGATTTCTGCCTAGGAAAGAAGCACTACAAAAAAATTCATTCTGATGCAAAATCCTGCTCTTTTCTTTGTGCCAGTAAACTCACTGGGGTTAAAAATCTTCAGGCTATTTGGAGACTGGTACTTCTTAGAGGTAGTATAGCACACTGCTGGGAGTGATCCAGCTGTGATGCATTCAGAACAGCACTCCCCACAAACTGATTCTATCATCTCTGTGTAACCACACACTTTTATTAGAAACTTATAGGAGATTGCTAAGGGACACATCCCTGCATATTCTTCCCATGAACAGGCTAATAGGTTTCCATTGCCCATTACTTCTTCCTAACCATAGGGAGGGGAAAGGAAAGAATTAAACTGTTACTTACTTACTAAGACTCTGGAAGAATTTACAAAGACTTCAGGAGGGTGGGAAAATGCCTGCTCTACCTCCTTCTTCCTTTCTCCATTTTTCATTAGAATAGAAATATAGCCTGAAATCCTATCAAAGCATTTGCAGTACCCTCCCCCTTCAGACTCCCATGCAGGCACAACACACACACACAAACACACACACACACACACACGTGCACATACACGCAAATGATAACACCCAGCCTTGAATACACAATCATAAAAGACACCACTCCCATATAATGCTTCCTGTGTGACATAAAGCAGAAACCTCTCTATCTGGAGATAGGAAACAAAAAAGTAAAGGTCTATTCATTATTAATTATCCTGCATTTAACCCACCTCAGAGATGCTGCAGTTTTATTCCAGTTACTTTCATGTTGTCATTAGAAGAATAGGAGCTATGGTCCTCTGAAGAGTTACTTTGCAACTGTGAGGACAGATTTTTCAGTTGGACAGGAAGAGGCTTAGGGATCATGTCCTAGTTTGCACACCAGGACTCTGTCAAGGGCTGAATTCTGACAAGCAGGGAAACAAACTTATTGAGGGGGTTCATAAGGAACCTCAATATCTTGATAGTTCCATAGGTCGAGCTGGCATGGAGATAATGTGTGTCTTCTGCTTTTCTACTTCTCCATTTATCTGTTACCTTGTTTTGGCTACCTGCTGGTATTCTTTCCACTTGACTTCGGGAGGATTAGTCCTACTTCTGCAATCTGGACACCAGCAATCCCAATTATGATTGTTTCTGCCTCCACAATATTCTCAAATAGCATCTCTTCCCTTACATCCTCTTATTTTCTTCACAGAGGAATTCCAAGTGGATTTTAAGGCAGATAACTGAACTGAACTAATTTACACATAAGTATGAATAATTGATACAATTCTTATTATTCCTAGAATGTTTGCATTTTAAGAAGGGTCTGATTACTCAAAGGAATCAATACTTGGATACATTTCAGAAACCATGAAGTAAGTTAAACCAGACAATTTTGGGGAAGATTTCCTTGGGGGTAAGTGCAGTGGGCACATGTTTTATTTAGTCCTGGAACAAGATAAAGTCTCTGTTATTAAATAAGCCACCCAAATATTGCCTAATATTGGGCTGCCACAGTGAATGATACGTTTTAGTTAGTAATAGGAAAGAAAGGTGTCCTTTGTGAAGAAAATACTACAAAATGATACAAAATACTACAAAAATAATACAAAAAATTAGACCTAGAAAAACTTTAAAAATTTTCTTAGGAGAGTTCTCATTTTATTGGTGAACAAAATATCAATTAAGGATTGCTACTGTCTGAGGAACATTTGTGTCTCTTGGTTCTCCATCAAAAAAAAAAAAAAAGGAGCCAGAGATGTTTGACTTCAAAATCAAGGTATAGAATAACTTAATAAAGCCAGGCACGGTGGCACATGCTTGTAAGCGACAGCTATGGAGTCGTGGCAGAGTTTAGGGATCGCGGTTCGCATCCCTCCCGGGGCAACACAGCAAGATCTAGTCCCAAAAAATAGCTGGGCGTGGTGGTGTGCGCCTGTAAACCTAGCTACCAGGGGAGCTGAGGCTGGGGATTGCTTGAGTTCATGAGCCTGCGGTAACGTGAGCCTGCAGTTCCACGGGCAAAAATAGTGAGAATTAGTCTCAAAAAAAAAAAAAAAAGCTATAAAACGACTGAATAGATTTGAAAATCAAGCCCAAACTTGTGCTGTTAACAAAAAAACTCACCGTAACAATAAAGAAAAGCATAGACTTAGAGTGGAAAGCAGTTTTACAAGCAAATGGCAACTCTCCAAATCAGGAAAAGCTATCTTTATATCTGATAAATTAGTCTTTTAGAAGTGATAGGTGTGGAGTGGTAACATATATCTGTAGGGATGTGATCCTATACTTCTGAATACAATGTTATAAACTAATGTTACATAAATAAAAAAGAAAAGAAAGGTAATAAGATAGAGATGATATTATGTTATGGTTAATGGTCTATAAACAAAAAAGAAATGACTCAGAAATATACATGCACTGAATAATGGAACACTGATGCATAAGACAATTTATAGCAAATCTAAAGAGAGAGATTGCTAGCACAATAATACTTGGGGATTTTAATTTATGACTTAAAACTATGACAAAGCATAAATAAGGAAATAATACATTTAAATGAGGAGTTAGATCAAACAGTTTCAACAGACATCTACAGATCACTCCACCCAAAAACTACTGCAGGCACATTTTTTCTAAGTGTATAAAGAGCACTTTCAAAAACAGATCATATCTTGGTATACAAGTTAATTGTTAATAAAACCACAAAATTTGAAATTATACCTAATATTTTCTGTCAGAAAATTAGAAATCAATTGTAAGAAAGATAACACAGAAATAGGAAAAAATTCTTAGAAATTGCTATGACCAAGACAATAAATTTAATAACCTTGAAGAAAAGGACAAATTCCAAGTCAATATAGTCTACCAAGAATAACCCAGAAAGCAGATTAACTGAACAAACCAATCACAAATATGGAAATTGAGTTAAAAACGTTCAAGACCAAATGTTTTTACAAATGATTTTCATCAAACCTTTAAAGAAAAATTAATCTTACCTTACTCAAAATTTAATATGCAAGAAGGAATATTATATAATACATCTTATGATCCCAGCATTACCCTAATACAGAAAGGAGTCAAAGATAGCTGAAGAACATTAAGATCAAAATTACTGTTGCAAAATTTTTCAACAAAATAGTAGCAAATTGAAGTTTACATTTATCCCAGGATTATAAATCATGATCAAGTGGGATTTTCCTCAGGGGTTCAAGACTGATTTGATATGCATAAATCAGTTAATGTAATCTATCATATCAATTAAAACACACATAGAAATCACATGATAAAAGTAATAGGTACTGAGAAAACATATGACTTCATACCCATATATGTTAAAAACTTTACTCAGATTGGGAATAGGAGGAATTGATGTCAATATAATAAAGTTAATATATCACAAACCAACAGCGAATGTAATATAGTGTTGAAAAATGAAAGCTTTACCTTTAACATCGGGAACAAGAAGAGGGTGCCCACTTCTGTTAATTTTAATACTAGAGGGTTTGGCAGAGCTCTCAGACAAAATCAGGAATAAAGGGAACACAATTTGGGAAAGAAGTGAAGCTATCACTGTGTATAGATAATAGGATTTTATATAGGAAATCCTAAAAGCTTCAAAACTTATTAGAAGGAATAAATGAATACATCAAAGTGGCTAGCTACAAAATCACCATACAAAAGTTTATAGCCTTTTAGCATATAAGTAGCAAACAGGATGCAAAAGAAATGAACAAGTCCATTTTATGTCTTCAAAATAATTAAGTATCTTGAAATCACCCTAACAAAGGTGGTAAAAAACCTATACAACAAAACTACAAGATGTTGCTAAAGGACTTAGTGTCATAAAAATATTATCATGGGGAGAGAAACAATATAATCAAAATCACTATTCTGTCTAAAATAATATGCAAATTTAACACAATTCCCATAAAATTTTAGACATATTTTATCAATATATTTATAGGACCACAAAAGACCTCAAATTGCAAAAGCATTCCTGAGAAAAAAGAAGAGAAATGAAGGTTTCAACATTACCTGACTTCAAGCTTTACTATAAAGCAACAGTACTAAAAACAATATGGTACTGGCACAAACCTAAACAATCAACACGACAGAACCAAAAGCACAAAAATAAATCCACATACATACCAGTACGTAACCTAAGTTTCAGTAGCTATTACCATAAAGTGGAAGAGCAATCTCTTCAGTGAATGGTGCTGAGAAAATTGGTGTTATTAATGATTTAGCTGATAACTGCGTGTTATCATTGTTCCCTTTTTATAACTTTTTAAATTCAACTTTTTCATTTTAAATAACATTTTAATGAAGTAACATTCATATTGAATATTATGTATGTCTCAGGTGTTTTATCTTTGTTCTTGCTGTTCTCATCTGTTCCCCTTTTTTCTGCTTTACATAGGTTTTTGAAAGTGATTTTTGGGATTCCATTTTGATGTGATTTTATTGGTTTTAAGTATGTCTCATATAACATTAATTCTATTTGTAGTAGTCTCAATTTCTCTATAGTGTTCCCTTTTTTGATTGTTTTCTCCTTAATATTATTAGTTTAATTATATCTGTTATCTTAAACTCCCCATCAGATTATATCTGTTTTCTTAAACTCCCCGTAGATACCACAGTTCTAGATTGAGACTTCTGTCAGGTCATTTTTTGCTCTAGCCTTTATGAAATGTTCTTTTGATTCTTAATTTTCAAGATTCTTGGATGGGGGAGGGCTATACTTGAAGTCACCTTTTCTTAATAAATTGGTTTTTAACCCACAATAGTAGGTTATAATTCTTGATATTTTAGCAAAGTTCTTTTAATGCTTGACATGACAAGGAGGCACTGGGTAGGTTCACTATCGATTTGAACAGATGGATAAAGAGAGTCCTGAAACACTCACTGGATTATATAGGTCTTATGGCTTTCTCAGGAATCTAGGTACACCTGGTGGGGAGATGGCAGGCGTGGGCTGTTCAGGAGGGCTGAGAGGCAACAGGCAACCAAGCCCTCCAGCCCCCCATGAATCTTTACACTCTTTCTCTGGCATTCTCTCACTTCTGTAGTTGTACTGCTTTATCATCCTGTTGGTAGTGGTGGTGGTGCTGCCACCATCACTTTTATGTCTACTTCTGGGGCTCAGTTGTGCACACTTAGACATGTGCATAGCCATGCTCTTTGGGCCCACATCCACATGCCCCTTTTCAACACTCCCAAGTGCTTTCTGTATGAACATGATCAAGGTTATAGGTTATAGCCACTGAGAGGCTAGTGGTGTAAAAATACTGATTAACTCATTTACCTCACATTGTTATTATTTTACCTATTCAGATAACCAGGACATTGTCCTGGTAAGGGGTAGAAAATAGTTACCGGGATGGTAATACACCAAATGATCGCATCTAGGAAGTACTGAGTGGATTCAGGCTTTTCATAGTGCTGTAGTTATCCAACTTGGATAGTGGGTACCCACAATGATCCCTCCCATAGGCCACTTCTTTGGCCAAAACGTCTCAGACAGTCTTGTGCCAGCCTCATCTTCTTAGGCTAGTTGAAAAAAAGATGTCGCCCAGGATGGGAACCATAACTGAGACAGTCACAAATTTGAGAAATGTTCTCTTTGCCTTTTCAGTATAGAGTCTTAATGTGGTATCCTTGACCCTTTTGTTTAGATCTGAATGTTTTTAATTCTAGTTAATTACAGTATTTGGTGACTATCCTGACTGAGCCCCCACATACCAAGGGAAGACAGTTATTTTGCATGTCACGAAGACTGCAAATGATAATCTCTAAGGATATGCTTGTGTCACAATCTGGCTATCCCTGTCATTTTGGGCTCTGCTTGTTCTCCTGTCATAACCATGGATTCAATTCAGTAATCCCCACTCTGTACCCTTCTTCCAATAGTTCTCCAGTTATGCAATCTCTGCCTGCACCCCTGTTCTGTGCACCCCCCTTCTCTAGTGTTATCCCTGGGTTTTAGAGTCTGATGTGGGTGTGTGCCCTTGAATTAACAATAGTACTAGAGAGGAGCATTTGGCAATTGCTCTTTCCTCTTATGGGATGTACCTTCCTGCTGCAGGTTGGATAACCAGGCCCCAAGGAATCTTTATGTTCTTTCTCTGGGCTCTCTCTCTGGAGACCTCTCATATTCTCTCATCCATGCTCATGCTTCCACACTCCGTGTTCCTTTGTTCCTTTATCCCTCTCTCCTAGGCCCAAGTGTGCACACTTATACATGTACATACCCACTGGACCACACAATTGTGGGGAAGATGCAATACCCCAAAGGCTGGTAATACAGGTCAATGAAGGAAAAAGATGACTAACTCACCTATCCAACAGGGATGTACCTGCCTGCTTAGATGTCACTCCTAATACAGCATAATTATAGTTTTTCCTAACCTTCCCTGATAGGCACTCTTGATATACATGGTAGTCACCCCTTTGTCATTCAAGTAATGTTGTCTTGGTTCCAGTATAATTTCTAAGTAAAGAGGAGTCCAGTTCAGAGTCTTCATTTTACTGTCATGTTGTTGCCAGACATGTGTGTGTGTGTGTATTTTAGTTATTGTATTATTTAGTTCTAAAATTTCCATTGGGTTGTCTTCTATATTTCTGTTTATTTACTGAGATACTATTCTAAAAATGTTTCTTGTATCTTTGTAATTGTTTGTTGAAGCATTTTTGGGACTGTTATTTTAAAATCTCTGTTAGATGATTGTGAAACCTACATTATTTCAATGATTATATTCATTTGGTTTGAAATCTTTCTGGTTCTTGGCTAAGGAGAATAGTGTTTTTTTGTGAGTTATTTTAGTTTCTTTGTCAGTGACCATTTTTAGTTCTTAGTTGTAAGTTTCCTTGGTCAAAATCTGGGATCTATGAAGCAAAAAGAATATGCAGTCTACTCACCAGCATATTGATTTTTAGGTCTTTTACTTATCAACCAAACATTTTTTTAACAGGAAAAATGTCTACTACACCTTCCTAGAACTGTAAAAAGTCTTTCAGAGACTTTTTCAACACTCTCAAATAAGACACTTCCCTTGAAAAATCCATACTTTGTACTTTTAAAAGAAAATATCTCTAGGGTGAACTTCATTGCTTCCTCTAATGTGGATACTATTTTTCCTTAACAAAGTAATATTATGAGAAAATATTTTGGAACATATCTTCACTAATGCTGTGAACACTAAATCATTCACTTCCCTTTTTTAACTTACCATGCCCTGATTTGAATTCTCTTTCAAATACTGTATTTTCAAGTACCTCTTTTTTTTCTTTTTCCTTTTAAACCAAACTTGTTTTTAAGCTTTTTTTAATTGATTGCACACACACATACACATATCTATTACATCATTGTCTACCCCGAGGTTCTCCCATCACCTTATCACCCATGAACGATCTCAGTCTTTTGTACCAGTTTTCTCCATTCCCCCCCTTCTCCCACTCCATGTTTCAGTTCTATATTTTTGGCAGTTTTATATTTTTCTTCTTTGTCTGTTTGTTTTACCTATACCCCCTATATAAGTGAAATCATTCCATATTTCTCTTTTTCTTTCTGGCTTATTTCCTCTAACATGATTCCATCTAGCTCCATCTATGTTGCTTCAAATGACGTAAGGTTGTCTTCTTTGATTGATGCTTAATATTCCATTGTATAAATATACCACATCTTTTCCAGCCATTCCTCAGTTTGGGGGCATCTGGGTTGTTTCCATATCTTGGCAATTGTAAATAGTGCTGCAATAAATATGCACATAGAGGTGTCCTTGTGTGTTTTTGTAGCCTTTAGGTAGATTCCCAGTACTGGAATTGCTGGGTCAAATGGTAGTTCTATTTTCTCAAATATTTTTTTCTGAAGCAATTTAGTTTGAGCTTAGAGAATCCTCAATTTGACTATCATGCTAATTATCTGACTACTATTTGGATACTCAGTTTGGTTAGCTTGCAAGTAATTGTCTTCATTGTAACATCTGTTACTGTCCATATTACCCTTATGTTTCCTTGCTTTCTTTATTAATTTATAGGATGTAATCCTATATCTACAAACTTGCTGAATTCTTTCGTTAGTTCCTATATATATAGGTTTAAGAGTGTACCATCAGGAAAAGTCTTCTACCTGCCCTTGCTATTAGGACCCTTTCCTATGTTGTTTTTCTTACTGTATTAGGTATGATGTTGAGTATTACCATACTGAACAGTCGTAGAGAAAATAAAAGTTCTTATTTGTTCCAATTCTTAAAGGGATGTACATAACCCTGCATTTTTAAGTATTATAAATATATAGTCTTATCAAGTTAAAGAAATTCCTTTAAATACCAGTTTTTTGAAAGTTTAGCCACATATTTCTTTATCATATATAAACTTTTTCATTTATTTAAAGGAAAATATTTTTCAATTTATTAGTTTTAATTTATTAGTTTGTTTTGTGTTAATAAATTTTCCAATATTAAATTGTTTTGAATGGGTTGAATATGCCATATCAGATCATAGCATATTAACTTTTAAATAAATGGATAGATTTAGTTGTCTGATAATTTATTTAGAGATTCTGCATGTTTAAAATAATAGTAGGCTAAACATATTGATACTTCACCCCCTTGAGTGTTCATTTATTTTTTGGACTCTAAGTTATACTAGCTTGTAAGATGAATTGGGCAACTTTCCTCTTTCTTCTGTTTTTCTGGAACAACTTGTTTGAGAAGGGATTATCTGTTCTTGCAAGTTGGTAGTATTGAACTGCAAAATCATGTGTAACTGAGGTGTGGTCAGTTTTGGAAGAGTAGTTCTTGATTCCCATATCCAGTTCTTTAATGGTGAATCACTTATTCAAGTATTATATTTCTTCTTGGATTTATCTTGGCATATTATTTTTTTCTGTAATGTATTCATTGAAGCTATGTTTTAAAATTTATTGGCTATAGTTGTTAATAATATCTTTTATTTAAAATATCTGTTTCATCTATAGCCTATATTAGTTATTTTTCTGCATTTTAAAGAGCTGTATTTCCAGACTCACTTTTGTTTTCTTAATCTACTCAAGAAGTTATTAATTTTGTTAACATTCTTCATTAAGACATAAATTTTATTTACTTGATTTCTTACCTTTATTTTTCTCCATGTTTTTTGTCTTTATTATGCTTCCAAATTTTAAACTTTAGCCATTTTATATCTTTCTTGTTTTTAAGTAGATTTATGTATTTTAAAAATATTCTTATACATGTAACTTGAGTTGTCTAAGATTTCTACATTTAATGTTTTAATTTCCATTCAGTTTGAAGTTTAGTAATTTTCACATTATTTTCTCTTTATCCCAAGATATTATACCATATTTTATTTTTATTTTTATTGTTTTTTGACTGGAGAAGAAAGTGTATACTTACAAATACTTGAATTTGTTGAAGTTTCTTTTATGCTTTTGTTGTCAAAGTACTAATCTTGTGAATGTCCCATCACTGGTGAAAATGTACTTTACTTTTTGTTGACCAAAAAAAAAATATAAACATTTAAAGTATAAAAAATATATAAAAATATATAAAATAAAAAATATAAAAATAATATATATATTACTTCCCTGTAATTTACTATGTCCATCAAATTTTGTATACCTTTATTTATATTTAGTTGTTTCAATTTATTAGTTTCTGGAAGAACTGAGTTAAATGACACATTTCTCCACAGTTCTCATTATTTCATACATTTCAAGACTATATTGTTAGTTTCAAGTGTATTCATGATCAGTACATCTTTTTGATCTCTAGTGTTTTGCCCTAGTCCATAATTTTCTCTACAGCACATATATGAAAGTCAAAAGTCAATTTACAAAAGAAAACTTATAGATTTAGTTATACAAACTAGGAGACTATATATATTGGCATCACTTCATAGAATAAGAATTTTACTAGGCTTAAAAACTCTCAACATTTTCTTTCTTTATAAAAAAAATTGCTACCTGATCCTCCCCCTTGTGCATACTTCTGGCAATGTACTTTCTGACAAATGTTAGTGACTAGTGAAAACAACAACAGTGCATTTTAAAACCATTTATTTTAAGACGAGGCCTATAGTAAGGATCAGTTTCCTGAGTGTGGGTTTTATCATCAAAAACATGCTTCAGGCTTCTTGAAATCTAATTTACCTGCTGACTTAAGATTTTTGTTGTTGCTGTTGTTTTTCAGTGTTGACTCAGCAGATGATATAGTAGATTTAACTTAAAAATACTTAAATCTACTATGTTGGTGGGGAAATGTACTATGCTAACTTTTATAAAAGAAAGCCTAAACTCTAAGCTATTGTATCTTAATTAGTCAACATTGGTAGTCACTCTTTTTAAGCACATTTTATATACTCATCTTTTTTGTAAATTTATGGGTTAATAGTCTGTCAACCATTTTTTAACATTCTTTCACCCTCCTATGAAATGAAGATGATTGTAATGAGAGAGTACCCCAACATTCATATATCTACCTTTCCAAGTCAGAAACTGTGTAACAATGTGTGTGTGTCCTCATCACTTTAAAAAAGCCCTTTAAGGTTGGATAACATAAGAGTGAATGTCAGCACTTTTCTCATTAATCAGTTCTCCTCAGACATTGAGTTATTTTTTCTTAATCATGTGCTATTCAAGGTTTACCGAAGGTCTGATTATATCAATTGACAGAGGATTTTTTAAGAAATGAAAAATTTCAAATTTTACTCTAGACCTGCTAACTCAGAATCTTCTTTAACACACACACACACACACACACACACACACACACACACACACACACACACACACAGATCTCATTTACCTCTGACTTTTTGCTGTTCAGGATTCTTTTTTTCTTTATAGAATCAGTACTCTGGACATTGTAGAAGTTGTTCCTGAAATCGAAAACAGTTTGATTACTCTTACGCTTCTGCTCTTTCAAAATTCTCTCTGTAGTTTTTTTATATTTTTTAGAAGCCAGGACTTTTCTCCACTGGTGGTGGTGGCAGGTTAAGGACACCAGCGGGGATAAGTGACTCTCTACCTTTGAATGAAACTCTTTTGTTAGAGTACCCGTGTTTTCCAAGTATTCTATGGGACTTCTAGTAATGTATTTTGCATTTGATAAATCTCAATAACTATTCTCTTTCCTCCCTTATGTGACCCATTCTCTGTAGTGTTTGGACAATTTACAATTTCAGTTATATCTCATTATAACTGTATTCAAAATGATTCTTCATAAGTACCCTAACTAATGGACCAAAAAAGTACCTGGATTCTTCTTCCTTTTAAACCAGTTCCAAAGTAGTACACTCAGAAGCCAAACAGAAGCTATTATTTTCAGACTGTTGGAGGGTTGCTCTTTAATCCTAAGAGAGCTAACCATATTTTTAGCCATAACACCCACAAAGTGCCCCTGGAGTAGAATCAATATGCCTTCTTTTCACTCCTGCCCTCTAAGATGTGCCTGGAATATTCTAATATTATTAGAAATCATTTTAAAAGTTGATATGTATACAAACTTTTATTTTAGGTAAAATAGGTAAGGATATTCAGTTGGAAAAGAAGGCATCACTATTGTGTAATTTCATTAAGGGTGGTGTATTTGCAAATTCAGGAAGGCATAATTTTATACTGGTATGACTAAAAGGCAACAACAGGTGAAGAGGTGAGTAGGGTTAAACAGATTATTTTATTTTATTTTTACTTTTTACATTTTTAAAATTATATATATATAAAATGTCATTGTCTACCCTGAGGTTCTCCCATCACCTTATCACCTGTGCACCATCTTAATCTCTTGTGCTCATCACTCATCACTTCATCGATTTTACCCTCCTCCCCCTCTCTTGCTCTATTCAGTTCTGTTGACAGTTTTAAATTTTTCTTGTCTGTTTGCTGTTTTCCTTATATCCCTCATATAAGGGAGACCATTCAGTATTTCTCTTTTTCTTTCTACCTTATTTCCACTAGTATGATTCCTTCTAGCTATATCCATGTTTCTGCGAATGACATGTTTGTCTTTTTTGATTGATGAATAATATTCCTTTCTGTACATATACCGTAACTTTCTGACCCATTCATCTATTTTTGTAAATAGGTTATTTAAATGATTGCTTTTGTTCTTTCCAATTAAGGTTATACCTATTTTCTCAGTAATATTTCAGCATAACAGTCACAGTTTAAATGAACAAGTGAAAGAATGCAGATACTTATGTAAAAGAGATGCTGTTATGTTGTTTTGTATTTTTAAAATTTATGTGTTCAGTAGATTCTAGTAGGATTTAGTACATTTATTTCTTTTCTTCAGATTTAATTAGGAAAACCTATTGGAATTTTAGATAGCCATATTAGCTAAGTTGGATCAATGGGTATGTTTTTATTTGACTACATTTTTACTTAATTTCACTCATGTTATGATGTCAGTTGACTATGTCTTTTAAGAATGAAGGAGATGAAAACAAATATTTACTTAAAGTCATTTTGAATGTTATAAAAATATGTGCTTATTGAGAAAGTTAAATTTTTTCTAAGAGAAAAATTCTCCAATTTCTATGTTTTGACTCCATATCTGTTTTAGATTGGGACCTTGTGAAACACCAAGTAAACACAGTAAGCATTCAGAATAACATTCTTTTATTTGTGGTGTTGAGCAGAGGCAATACAAATGGGAAAGGACCTGGAATAAATTACCCATTCCCTGAACTGTCTAGAAGGGATGACTTAGAATTCTCTTTGGACTTAATAGTTAAGCATAGAAATACATTGGAATCCCTCCATCAGCTCATCCTCTGTCTCCACAGCTGAGAAGTGGTGATAGCAGGAACTCTCTCATGAAACTGAGAATTCCTCTAGAAATTTTTTTGAGCAGTTCCCTCTAATATTACATATATAATTATACTCATAGATATTTTTATAGGATATATAACTGATATATAATGACAGTAATAATTACAGTTAGTAATGTATACTATAGATTAGCACTGCAGCTTCTCAACAGATAAAAGATGATATCCCATACTGCACCTCTATCCTGAAATTCAAAATGATTACCCCAAATCCAACACTTCATAAACTCTTTCTTTATTATACTTCATATTTTAGGTTATTTTTATTATATTATCATACGAGAAAGCTAAGTATGACAACACTTATTCATTTGTTGAGTAGATTTATTGAATATATACTACACATCAATAATTTTTCCAGAGACTGGAAAATTAAGTTGTAAGTGGAGAAGAAAGCTAACCTTCATGGGCTTCTTATTCATGGGTTGGAAGATAGATTCTAGCCTTATACATAAGTGTACTGTGTTTGTGATGGTGTTGAAAACTCTAGCATAGAAGGGTGAGAGGAAATGTGGTGTCATTTTAGGGTATGTGTTGGGAGTGGGAGGAATACACAATGGTGAAACCAAGACTTTGAAAGTGAAGAAACTGAATATACTGGAACTGAATCGATGAAACTTATGCCCTTCTTGGCTTACTTTTACTAATCAGAAAGGATTACCAAATCTAATCCTTCCAAAGATATTTTTTCTTTCTTCTGATATTAACAGTGTGACTTATAGCAGGAAGTGATATTAAGGAGAAAAAGGTTTTACCCTAGCTGTAATTTTCATTATTCTAATTTGTCTTTGGGAATTTTATTTATCTTAAAGGCACGATTCACCCATTGACATGACAAACATTAGTTATATTAATTTAAATCTAGAGTTTACATTTTTTCTTTTTAAGAACTGAGTTCCTTAATAGAGGCAAAAATATTTTATCAAGGCTGCATATAAGAGAAAACCAATATGAAGAATGAATCTAGAGATGCCAGGGTATTTGCTCAAATATTAATGGTATTGAACATTCACAGACAAGGGCAAAAGCTTGGAAGTTCCTTTACTGGGCAAATGAGAGGAGAATGGTGCTAGTGGTTTGGAAACTGAAAAATAAGTAGCTCCCAGTTTGCTCTGAATTTTCTAACCTACAAAGTAATAGTTTTAAAATGGTGTGAAGGAAATCTTGCAATTAGGTGGGATTAAATAGAAAAATATTATTTCTTTATTATTTTTCTTAACGTCTGTTTGTGTATGTACACAATAATTATGTCAAATTTCCCTTAGTGTTCTTCCTGTTTCTCCTAAAACTCTTCTTTCCTTTTCCAATTTTCTTCCTCTCCCTGCTCTTAAATTTGATATTGCTAATAATTTCATCTTAAAGTCCACTTGATCTGCTCCCTCTGGTCTCTCTGCCCAGGCTTATTCTGCCCACTCAAAGTTGTTGCCAAAATGTTGATGACATTGCAATCTCTCTCTCCATACCTCACCTTGTAACCACTGGGCTAGTGATATTTTACTCATATACCTACAGACATATCAGATGCCTTAGATATAGAAATAAACTAACCACCTTGGCTCTACAAATTGAATCATCTATATGAATCTCCATTTCACTCTCCATCCCGTCTCCTAAGCCAGATACCAAATCATTTTTGATTGACTCATTTTAATCATCAATACCCCCCCATACCTTAAGTTTAATATCCCATACTTAGAGCTATACCCTAATTTAGAATATTATTTTATCTTCCTTTCTCCTCTAGTCCCGTCAGTCTCATACATTTCTGCTGGAGAGAACTCTGAAAATGCAAATCTGACCATGTTATTATTCTGCCATGATCCCTTTCCATAATTGACTTCATTTAGAATTAGGCCTTTTCTTACCTGAAGTCTAACTTTACCTTGCTACATAATACAGTCCTTATTTTAGAAAGAAATTAAACCAGGACCTGGGGGGGTGGAGGGAAAAAAAAAAAGAAATTAATGGGATAAGTTGAACATTCATCTCTTGGAGCCATCCATATAAAAATCGTGTGTCAACTGAGAGGAACTAAAAATAGAGGAAATTTGGAGATATAATAAGACTCACATATAATCTGAACTAGATGAACTCTCAACCTCCTCCCAAACAGCTCTAGATGATTGCTTGATTTGAAGACCTCCTATTCATTTTTCTAGGTCCAGATTCATGGCATTTGCTTAATTTATTAATCTATCAATTCATTAGTTCATCCATTATAAGTATGTATTCCTTATATAGCAATTTATCAAGCATTTGCTATACAGCAACTTACTGCTATACTCCATGAAGTCATTCCCAGTCTTTAGCTAAAAATGATTATTGACACATGAAATGTACTCACTAAGTACTGAATGAATAAGTGGACACAAAATAGCAGAGGTTTCTGGTTCAATTTTGTTTTACAGTTGCTGTAGTTTCAAGAATGCCAATTTCACTTTTAAAGAGACTTTAATTTAAATTAGTATTTACTAATTTGCTGATAGTAGAAAAGGTGATTGATTAATGACTATGAAGTTTGAGTCCTTAATCTGTAAATTGGAAATACTAATTTCTGCCATTAGGATTTTAGTAAAAATTGAAAAAAAACATACATCTCTGATCTGGAAGCTTGGGAGAGAAATGCACATCTAAACTCACTGAGTTTATGTTAGCAGAATTTGGGCCTTTTCATTGTGGGCCTGAGGTCCTTGCTTCCTGCCTGGCTGTCAGCAAAGAGCATTTCTCAGCAATTGACACTGTCTACTTCATTCTCACATGACTTTCCCCTGCATCTTCAAGTTAACATTGGCATGTCAGATTTTCCTTCTGCTTCAGATCTCTCTAACTTCCTCTTCTCTTATCAGGTGGAGAAATAGCTCTGCTTTTAAGGGCTCATGAGATTAGATTAAGGCCACCCAGATAATGTCCCTGTTTATGTTTAAAACATAACATCATCACATGGCTATATCTCATCATGTTCACAGCTTTCAAAAATAAGAGGATGGCATCTCTGAGTAACCATTAAGAAATTATACCTACTATAATTATCTGTGTATCCACAATATAAAATAACTGGAATAAATAATAAAATATAATAAAAAAACTGGAATAAATAATAAAACTCTATTCCCATAATTTTTGCATTCTTGTTTAGACTGTGTGATAATTTCTCTGTAAGTTATGCTTAAGTGTTCAGCAATATTACATATTTTGTGAATATATAAAATACAACAAACCAAATCTGAAAAATTTCCAACACCTTTTCCTAAGTTCAGCTTTCATTTTAAAAGCCTTTATTATATACAGCTTACAGTTGTATTTGATATAATTCCAATAGGCAACCATATGGATAGTGCTATTCTTACCATTTTTTTCAGTAAGGAGAGACAGAGAGAGATTAAATAAATAAAATTTGTATTATATCACTAATAGTAAATAGTAGATCCAGGGTCTAAATTCAACTAGTCTGCATGCACATGCGAGGCTCTCAACCTCTGTTTCTCAGATTCATCAAATTGTTCGTATTGGTCAGTCATTTGCCTAAAGAAGATGGCAGCTACATGGAAATACAATAGATGGTTTTTAGAGACAAATCTGCAGCTGAGCAGGAGGCTTTATGAGGGGATATAATATCCCCTCATAATATTTTCAGTATTTAAATATTTTCAGTAATTAAAATAAAATTAAACCTAATTAGGTCTTGAGAAGATCTGATTGGCTCTTTTAGAAGAATTCAAATGCATACCACTTTTTGAAGCAGCATGAAGTAGCCTTTATCTGTAGGCCTTACCATAGTAGGCAGAAATGAAGTCCAAAGAACAGTAAATATAAAGTCAGTTAAGTTCACACCACATTTTTACCTGTCCCTTGCTAACATGGGTAAATAAATGCTTCCAAATGACTAACAATTTGAGCATAACTAAACCTCATTCATCATAGAGTACTAAAAAAGTCATTTAGACACCAGGGAAAAAAGAGAGAGAGAGAATGTAATGGTCTAATAGGCTCCCCCATCTCCAGAATCTATGAAACATATTATTTAGTAATGCTTTAGAAATGCATGTGTAATTTGAAGTAAATTAATATTATAATCAGAAGTGCCTATTTTGAGACCCAAATCCAATTGCAGTTGGTATGTGGCATGTTTGTCCTTGTATGGCTGCGTGGCTACTAAGAGACTAAGAATCTCTAGAGTCTGTTAGGCAGGAGAACATGTTTTGTCTAAATCGGTTGGTGGTTTGGGTTACTGAGTGGCAGAGAATCCTTCACTGGGTCACAGCAACTCTTGACTTTCCAGCTCCATCACTATTGTCCACTTACTCATCCATAATTTATTCTCCATCATCATTTGTTGAATTTAAAAAAATCCCTTAGAAAAAGGTATTCCTTCAACCTCATCTAAGAAAATTGGAAGGGTGAGTAGCAATTCTGTACTGGTGATCTAAGACATACTTTGAGAGTATTTTGAAAGTGACTTGATCAAAGTCAGCACAGAAGCTGGTTAGGGAAATGGAATGTGCCTTGTGTAAAACAAAAGCAACCTATTTCTGGCTTTTAGCCAGCCATCTCTGGGCAGTGTAATATGTGATAGGGCTTCAAGGAACACTTACTTAACAAAGTGATATGTGTATGATAGGATTATAAAGAGACATTGCCAGAGAAATTCAATGATTACATTCTAAATTCATAATAAAAGCTAAGGAGTATTTAATGATTATAAGGAAATGAAGACACCGTGGAGATTTTACTAACAAGAGAAAAGCATGAAGCTTACTGCCCATGCTATATACAGATGCCCATGAAAGAATTCATCTTCATAGGTCTTAGCAGGGTAGCAGTAGTGAGAATGTGGAACATTTGCATTGGCTCATGGGAATGAGGAAAAGAAGTTTTCTTAGGTTGAGGCAGCTTTGTGCCTAAAGCATGATAGGACTATATCCTAATGACCATGAGCTTTACAGAGGCTTAATAAAAATATATGAAGGTTATCAAAAGAAAACTATTGGTTCCAAACATGAAGAGATAACAGCAAATTGAAAGCAATAAATGTGTAATTCAGTGTATATAAAGTATAGCTTATAGTCTATCAATACTACCATGTGTTATTAAATCTTAACTTTATTTATAAACAATTTGTATGTTGCATTTTTTTAACCTTGCCAATATTCTCAAATATGAGTGGTGGCTATAGAGAATTTGTTACTAATTCTTTTTTTTTTTTTAAATTGAGACTAGGTAGGTCTCACTATGTTGCCCAGGGTAGTCCCATACCCATGGACTCATGTGATCCCTAGCCTCAGCCTCCCAAGTCTGGGATTACAGGTGCACACCACTGAGTCCAGCTGTTACTAATTCTTAATTAAATGAGATATGCAGATCCCTTAATTTCTTAAACAAAGCTACAGAGATATTTCACTGTTTTACAGCAAAATACATTAATCTTAATTAACAAAGGACATAGGAATAGGTTAATCAATTTGAAAAATAGTAATGTTTCTCAAAACTTAACCAAGTCTTGAATTAGAGTGTGAAAACAACAGAAAGTTATCCATAAAAAAACAGAATCAGCAAAATTCAAAGAAAACCTCTGTGGAATCTAACCGATAAGCAGAGTCTAGGGACGGAGACTTGGCTGCATAAACCACCAGGGAAGGTTGTTGGCAGGTAATCAGCTTTCTTCCTACACCTACGGGAAGTGGCAATAGCAAGTCAAGCCCTAAAGAACCAGAACTAGGTTCAGGGGATAGGATATTTCCTGAGGAATAAGACAATAGTTAAGATTTTTACAAGCTAGCACAAGGTTAAAGCTTGGTAGCAAGTTTGGCTTGTTTCTGAGTCTTTCAACTTTTAAGATAGAATTCAGTTCTTCCCCTTCACCCCCATCCCCACCCC
>PVHY01017001.1:0-32475 GCA_004024945.1 Uropsilus gracilis
TATCTATCTATCTATCTATCTATCTATCTATCTATCTATCTATCTATCTATCTATCTAATTTTTTTTTTTGAGACTAGGTCTTGCTATTTTTGCCCGTGGAACCGGAGGCTCTCGTTGCCCGGGGTACCACAGAGTCAAGCAATCCCCAGCCTCAGCTTCCCAGGTAGCTGGGATTACAGGCGCCCGCCACCATGCCCAGCTATTTTTTGGGGGAGTAGGTCTCACTACGGGCCCCAGGTGGGACTCGAACCGCGATCCCTAGCCCCGGCTACTTTTTTCCTATATTTTCTTATACTTCCACAATAGATGTGTCTAGCTGATAAGTCTTAAAGCTAAAATCCCCTTTTACTACTGACTGAAAAAGAAGAAGCAAGATACAAAATGCCAAAATAATTATGACGATAGTTAAAACATTCTCCAAAGAATAAAAAAGATAGCAAATAAAAACACTTTAAGTCTTAGACAGGGATTAAAGACTCAGAGATAGAAGGGTCTGCTTTCAGTGTGTGTAAATATTCCTGTTTGCCATAGGGCTTTTTTCTTTTATCTACACGTAACCTTTCTCTGTCCTTGCTGACCCTCTCAACATAGTTATGCTTAAAAGAATAAGGAGTTTTAATTCTGACATAGTTATAATTCCTAATTCAACCTTAATTTAAAAAAATAAACGAAATTAAGCTTAACACATAAGGAAAAATGAATTAAAAAAATAAGAGTTGGAACACGGAATAAGGAAAAAATTATAATAAATTAGATTTTTCGAAGACCAACATATAATAAGCAAATGATAATAGTTATGAAAATGAAATACCAGAAAAAGAGAAATACAGGATGGTCTCACTTATATGACGGATACAGAGAAAACAAATAAACAAGCGGACAAGAATAATGTAAAAATGCCAACAGAATTGAAGAATAGAGCAAGAGAGGGAGAGGAGAGTAAAATCAGGGAAGGGAGAGGACACGAGATAATGATGGTTCACGGGTGACAAGGTGATGGCAGAACCTCAGGGTAGATAATGATGTAATATATCTATATATGCATATATGTGTGCAATTAATAAAGAAAAAAATGAATAATAACAAAATATTTTTTAAATTGTTTATCACACTGCACAAGAGAATCTTCTTTTCCAGAAAGCATGAACACCAATTTCTTTCTTTCTTTCTTTCTTTTTTTTTTTCTTTTTTCAGAGACTAGATCTCGTTCTGTTGCCTGGGGTGGTCCCGAACCCTCGGAATAAAGTAATTCCTAGTCTCAGTCTCCAAAGACTGGGATTACAGGCACGCACCACCACGCCCGGCTATTTTTTGGGACTAGATTTCGCTATGTTGCCCGAGGTAGTTTGGAACCCGCGGACTCAAATGAGTCCTAGCTTTAGCCTCCCAAGTATGGGATTAAAGGCGCGCACCACCGCGCCCGGCTTAAACACCAATTTCTTAGGCAAAGCTATGATCATTTTTCACCTTTAAACACCTTATACATTCCCTAAGAGATGATAACTAAAAATGTCAAAAAAACTGGGAAGAAATTTAAATTTTCCTTTTTTTCTTTTCTTTTTTTTAATGTTGCCCAGGGTAGTCCCGATTCCGTGGACTCAAGCAATTCCCAACCTCAACCTCCCAGGTAACTGGGATTACAGGCACCCGCCACCACGCCCGACTGCTTTTTCGAGACCAGGTCTCGATATGTTGCCTGTGATAGGCTTGTACCTGAAACTTCAAACGATCCCTGGCCTCTTGCCTCCCAGCACTTGGATTTTTGGCGCGTGACACCACGTCCGATTGAGAGTTGAATTTTTCTAAAATCTTTGTCCTATCCAAACACATTTTATTTTATAGAAAAATACATAAAATATATACCCGTGTTTGTGTGGTCACAGGGTGGATGGAGGAAGCTGGACAGAGACACAAACAAAAATACAAATGTCCAATAAATGACCACTAAAGCCAACTTTATTTATAATTGAAGTAGAAATTAATAACTAGATTTCATTCTCACTAGCCAAATGGTAGAGATTTCATAAAGTGTTAAACCTCACTGTTAGTATGTTAACCAATGCTGGAATAAATACTGAAATGCAGAAGAGAAAAGTATAATATCAAAGAATTTCCACATCAAGATAAAGAAATTCCAAAGACACACTTTTCAGATGATATGAGTGTAGACTATTATGAAATTAGATACGTGGCATCTCTATTTCAGCTTCTTTTTCTTTTTTTAGGAATAAGAAAGTTGGAAAATTGTAGCTTATCCATGTTCATATTAACTAGCAGTGTCAAAAAACTTAAAACCTTAGCTTTGTCTTTATCCATCCATTGCTTCCTTTAATCCTTATTATGGGAAGACATTGTAGTTATAGACATACATTCTATATACTTTAGACAATCAGAGTATTTGATTTCAAAGGATTTGAAATCACACCCAAATAATCCTGGGTAGGTCACAAGTCTTTCTAGATCTCATTTCTCTGGTGGAGGAGCTAATAGAACTTACTTCAAAGGACTGTGAAAATTGAGATATTATATGTAAAATGCTTAACATAGTACATAGTAAGCATTCAATAAATAGTGGCTAAGTATTTTTTAGTATAAATAAGTTTGCATGTGATGACATAAAGGGCAGGGGTATGACTGAAATACTGTGGAACAAAGGGGTCAAAGAGGTGAATCTGGCAGAGGCTGGGAGAGAGCAGGGGGCCATGGAGTGGAGAGGGAAACTTGGAGACAAGCTAGAATTGACTTAGAGCAAGATGCTAAAAGGAAACGAGATCACAGGAGAATTTTGTCTGTAGATCTGTCTGTCTATCTATCTATCTATCTATCTATCTATCTATCTATCTATCTATCTATCTATCTATCAATCATTTATCTATCATCTATATATCTATCCTTTTTCAGGCCTACCTCAAATATTTGCTGAGGTGTAACTACTGAAAGAATGTGGGGTAATGATTAATTATTCTCCAGACTAGAATAATTACTTCAGAGAATCCCTTTGTTTTTCCTCAAATTTTATTAATTTTCTAATTATTTGCATAATAATATAATTTTGGGAGTACAGCTTCACACCTCCATAGGTGCACATACTTCACTCACTTTCCACCTAAGTACTAGTAGCAATGCCTTATCACCTTTTTTTAACTTCCAGCCTTATGGTAACGTATATATTTCACAGAGTTTAAGAATTACTTTTGTTGTATTTTGCCAGTTTTCTTTGTTTATTTATGTTCAGCGAATAAGTAAAAGCATCAGGAAACTATCTTGTACATTCTGACTTATTTCACTTTGCGTAATCACCTTGAATCAAAAGTCACTATTTCATCTCTTTTAATACCTGAAGAGTGTTCCACTGAGTATATATTTCACAATTTTCTTATCTAGTCATCTGTCAGTGGGCATTTAGGTTGATTCCATGACTATACTATTGTGAATAATGCTGCTGTGAACGTAGAAATATATATATATATATATATATATATATATATATATAACTTGTTTCATATTAGTGTTTCATATACTGTGGATAAATACCTAGCAGTATTACTAATGGACCATATGTATTTTCATTTTTATTTTTTAGAAACCACCATAACATTTTTCATCAAAGTTGCACAAAATCACACTTCTACCAAGTACAAATATGATATTCCCACCCTCTTGTATATATTAATTATTGGTCCAGCATCAGGCTTAAGGAAGTCAGCACATTATATTCTCATCATGACTATTAGACATTCAATCAAGCTGAAGGGAAATGCTTAGATACCTTAGTAGTTGAGAACTTTCCTTTCTCTTTCTACAGACTATATGTGAATAGGGATACAAGCTACCACTATGGCTCTTTGCAGCCATTATGTGACCAAAAGGGATGCATTTGATGAACTCAGCAGATTGAGAGAATTGCAAAGAAGTGGGCATAGCACATGGTCATACCATATCTAGAGACAGTCAAAATACAGCATAGTTCCATCAGCACAAAGATGCTTTCTGCTATCTTTAATAGCTGTATCTCTTTTATTCTGCTTCCTAAACTATGGCAATCATCGGTTTTTTTCTTCATCTCTAAAATTTTGCCACTTAAAGAAATTTGTTTAATAGATTAATTCAGCATATTACTTTTGGGGTTGACTTTTTTAAATAATTTCTTTGTGATTCATCCAAATTGTATAATCAACAGTTTCTTTTCATTGCTGAGTAATATACCATGGTATTTATATGTTTAACTATTCACTCATTGAAGAACATTTATAACATGAATAAATGTTATAATGAATAAAACTGCAATTATGAATAAATTATGAATAAAACTGCAAAAGCCATTCCTGTGCATGTCTTATGTATATATGCAAATACAAATTTTCATTTCTCTAGGATAAAAACCCTTCAGTCTAGCTGCTGGATCAAATTGTAGTTGTATGTTTCATTTTAATTTAATTAATTAATTTATTTTATTTTACAGCCCTCCCCCCCATCCTTTTTTTTTTTTTTGAGACTAAGGCTCACTATGCTGCCTGGGAGTAGTCTCGAACCCACGAACTCAAGAGATCCCAGGCCTCTTGCCTCCCAGCGCTTGGACTACAGGTGCACGCCACCATGCCCAACTATTTTTCATCTTTAAAGAAACTTTTGAATTATTTTCCATAGTGGTTACACTATTTTACCTTCTCACCACCAATATATGTATTTCTCTACATCATCAACAGCTTTTGAAAAATCAGTATTCTTTTCATCTTAGATATTCTAGCAAATGTGTAGTGATATTTCAGTTTTTTCACTTGCATTTTTCTTTATTCTTTTTTCCCTATGTATCTTAATTTTTTTGTACACTGTTGTAGTCCCCATAGTTCTCTTGACTTTATCATTTCCTTAATAATTAATAGTGTTGAATATGCTTATTTGCTACTTGTATTGCCTCTTTGGTAAAATGCCTGATAATGTATTTTGTACATTTTACAGTTGGATTGTCCCATTTATGTTTTTTTTAAGCTGTTAAATTTTGAGAGTTCTGTATTCTGGGTACTTATCCTCTATGAGACATTTTCTTCCAGTCATCTATACCTTTCTTTCTCTCTCTTCTCTCTTTCTCTCTCTCTTCTAAATGAGGCCTTTCACAGAGCAAAAAATTTTAATTTTCATAAGTTCCAGTTTCTCTTTCTCTCCTTTTATTGATGCTTTTGGGATCAAATCTAGGAATTCCTCACCTACCCTTAGGTTTCAAAGATAATCACTCTACCTATTTTATAGTTTTGCACTTTGCATTTAAATCCATGATCTTTTCTTAATTCATTTTTGCGTAAGATATGTGCTTTAACTTGATGTTCATGTTTTTTGCCCAAGGAATATCCATGTGTTGAAATTCCTCCATTAATAGTTTTTGCACTTTAGGCCGGGCACGGTGGCTCGTGCTTGTAAGCTTCAGCCTATAAAGCGGCCGGGGCTAGGAATGGCGGTTCGAGTCCCACCTGGGGCCCTTAGCGAGACCTAGTTCCAAAAAAAATAGCTGGGTGTGGTGGCGCACGCCTGTAATCCCAGCTACCTGGGAAGCTGAGGCTGGGGATTGCTTGAGTATGTGGTACCCTGGGCAACGAGAGTCTGCGGTTACATGGGCAAAAATAGCGAGACCTAGTCTCAAAAAAACAAACAAACAAACAAAAAAAAACCCCCAAACAAATAGTTTTTGCACTTTGAGGTGGGTATACTTTTGTGTATCTATTTCTGTGTTCTCTATTTTCTCTCACTGATCTATATATCTAACCTTCCCACCAAACCAAGCTGTCTTTATTTGCTCTGTAACAAAAAAGTTAATGTTAGGTAGATCCTCCATCTTCTTTTTCAAGTTTTGACTCATGTAGGGTCTGTAGTTTTCCATATAAATGTTAGAATAAGCTTACTTTTGTCTACAAAAATCTTGTTCAAATTCTGATAAGAATTTTCCTAAATCCACAGATTAAACTGGGGATAACTAACATCTTTACTATGTTAAATCTTCTATTCCATGAACATCATATATCACCCCATTTACTTAGAACTTCATTGATTTCTCTCATCAACATTTTATAGTTTTCAGCATATAGATTCTATTTTGTTAGGTTTTATTTTTGTTAGGAAGTATTTCATTTTCCTTAGTCAATTATAAATATTATTCTTTTTGAATTTTGAGTTTTATGTGTTGTTTATCCTTCTGTTTTAAAATTCTCTGTGCTATTTTCTTGGTGTACATATTTTGCACATAACACTGAGATTTTGCATTAAACACTAAGATTGTGATTTGTGGGTCAATCTGAAACACTGAGAAATTATATTATCAGTTTTTTTAAGAACTCACATTGATTAATAGAAATTAAATTTGGTTTGATACACAGTTTAAGATATTCTTTTCATTTTTAATTTTTTCAGAATGTAGTCTGTACTTTGTGTTTGTGTTTCTTCTGATAATTTGGAAAGTTTGTATTTTTTTGATTGAATACATTTATAATGATAATTTTATATCTATCTTTCTGATTTTCTTTAGATGGATCTATGACTCCCTAATTAAAGAGTGATGAAATTAGGATATTTCCTCTTATTTTCTTTCTCTTCTACTATCTGAGGTGTCTTTTATAGCATTTACATTTTGTATTTGCAGACAAGTATATACTTGTCTGCAACAGAAAATCCCACTAACCCAATAAGGCATTAATTTTCTTACATAACAGGACTTCTGGTAGCAGGCAGTTATTGGCATTGGTTTATCTGCTCAACAATATCACTAAAGGGTTTAAGTTATTTCCTTACTTTTGCTTGTTGCTTCATGTTTCTAAGGTGACAGCAATAGTTTGTCTTGAAATCAGCATTTAAGGCTAAAAGGGAAAATCTCTGGGCAGCACTGTTAGTGTTTGCAAAGCAAATACATTTTCTATAACTTCACAACATACTCCCTTTGATGTTTCATTGGTTAGAAATATGTCATCTTCTCACTTTTAGCTATCAAGGAAGCTGGAAGTTGACTAGATTGTATGTAACTACAGCAGGTCCTCAAATAATACCCTTTTCAATGTTGTTCAATGTTGTTATGTTGATGAAGAAAAAAGTCCCAGGAATGTTGAATGAAGCATTATTCAAGACTTGATAATGTTATACATTATTTCACTTAACATAGTTTCCAAGAACCTATTGCTGGCATTGAGAATTTACTGTGTTTAAATGTTTTCCATTATGAAAACTTTCATGTTTATCCCATATAGATCTTCAAACATTTTTATTAAGTACTTTACTATGATTTCATATGGTTATGTTTTATTTTCTCAGTGTTTATATTGCTAATTTTACTTGATTTCTGAATGCTATTTTGCTTTATTTTATTTTATTTTTATTCATCTATATTCCTCCTCTAGTACTAGGGGATGGCCTTTTCTAAAAACCAGAGTTTTAAACATGGTGTTTTCAAAAAAACGATTGAGTCTTTGGCTCTCTATAGGGAGACCAAGAAACAATACTGGGAGTTAGGACTAGAGGAAGGTGACATTTCTGGAAGAAACTGAATATTGCTTCACAAAAGAATGGGGAGCCAGGAGCAAAAGACTACAAAGAAAAGAAAGGAGTTAAGTCAAACATTTATGGGAAGAGGTTAGGGTCCATGAATCAAAAATAACAGAGGAAGTTTAATTTTTTCTTTTATTCTTTAAGAACAGGTTGATTTAAATGCAATTTAAGTCACTGTCTTACTGTAGAGCTTTTTCTTTTTACCAAAACCTTTAGGTAAAATCAACTTCACTCTAAAGGCTTATTAGCTCATTTTTCTCCTAGATGAAGTAATTTTATATAGATGAATAAAAAACATGTACTAATCCATGTTTTTCAACCCTGAACAGCTTTTCCTTCTTACACCCCTAGATTGAATTGAGTGTGCCTCTTGTGTTCCCTAAGAACACCTTAAACCTCGATTTAACTCTCGACTCTTATCGCTTCCCCTCACCACACAATGAACTGCTCATTACTGTTCAGTTAGTCTTTGTTAAAGTTTTCATAGCTAGATTATACATAAATCACAGAAAATCGAGGTTATCTCGATTTTTACATGGAGGTAACATGGTTACCTCCATGGTTTAGGTGAAGTTATAAGATAGGTGAAGTCTGTCTTTATCAACCTCCAATAGCTCCTTCTGTTCTTTCAGCAAGTGCCCCTGCCTCCAGGTGATCAATCTTTCATCCTACTTCAAAGTTCTCAAAGTTCTCTACCCATCTAGACCTTGCATTGGCAAAGTTTCTTTTTTCTCCTCTCAAGGAGATGCCTACCAAGGCATCTGTTTAGTAGTAATTGGCTATGTAATTATATGATTAATTTAAATGACCTAGCTTAAGGTTGCTTCAATTGAAATTTTAACTCTTAGAGAATTTGCACTTTAAATATCTGTTAATTTGTATTTATGAGGACTATCTTGTAATACTTCTTGCACTGTCCATTTCTATTTTCTCCTGGTTCCTTATCTAATGTTCCTGGAAATAAAATATGTGGAAGGGGGATATCATTTGTGGAAGATACTTTTAAAAGTAATAAAACTAAGGTCCATATAGTTTTTCTATGAAGAGATATAGGCAGACAGCAATAATCAAATAGTGATTGGTTAAGGCGTTGACAGTGGGTTTTCATAGTGAACTACTAATATTTTCAACCATAAAAGAGCTTCCAGTTTCAAAGTCCACAACTCTTATATGATTCCATTTAAAGCCTCACTGTAATTCTCTGAATCTAGATGGCATACTGTTAGAGAGTCTGGGTCATTTTGCCTTTATTTTTTTCCTTCCTTCCCAGCTCTAACTTGAGAATAGTTAAAATCATCTGTACCTTTATGAGATATCCAAATAAAGAATAAGTGATTTTCCCAAAGTAGCTTTAGACCTATAGAAATGAATTTAATGACTTTTCCTGTGATTCTTCAATTGTTGGTGTCTGGGACCTAATACAAACAATGACTTTCTTTCAACAAGTGAAGCCCTAACAGTGGCTTGTTCACTGAATGAGGCATAATCTAGGGAGTGTTCAATAGTCGTTATCCTGTCATCTTGCAATTACCTCTGGTACTCATTCTGCTCTTCATACAGACCAACAAATTATCTTCAACCCTGAAATCTTGCTGCTATACTTTTAAAACAATATCTCTGCCTTCTGCTCCCTTATATCTAAGATTAGCTTTTTTGTCTTTTCATTTTTATTATTTTTTCACTTCTCTGAGCTGAAATGATGTCCTCATCAATCCTGCCTTCAGTCATTTTCTTTTCATTCCCCTCAACCCTATTGCTTGCTGTACCACTGATCACATTCCCTAGTGTTGTCTTCCTCAGGCTTTGTCTATACTATGTTGACTAGCTCTACTTGGAAGCTAGTCTTGCCTTATCTACTAGCTTTATTAACATTGATTCAGGTCCTATAGCTAGCTCTTTCTGGGTCCTAGAATTAATCTAGGCCTCTGATTCAGCCTGACTTTTTAGCTTGTTTGGAGTCTCCACCCCAGTTTGAATTTTCAACTATGTCTGGGTCCCTGCTTTTGTTTGTGTGCTCAGTTGTGCTACTATGTTGGGTTGCTTTTCCAGCATGGAAACCCATCGGAATAGCCTGTATTGGTCTCATTTATCCCCACTTCTACTGAGTCTATGTTATTCAGCCTGGTCCTTGTCATAGGTATTATGAGGAGATTTTGATGTGATGGAGAAACCCAACTATTCATGTGACGGAATCCAGAAAGGAACCCTGGAGAAAAAGAAAATGTCAGGATTATGGATTAAGTAATAGATAAATTCTGGTCATCACACATCTGAGAAGAGACACATTGACTTAATTATAATAAAATTTAATAAAAAACACATTTCTAAATATTCTCTTATCATTAGGGGTTAATTAATATCCCAAATTTTCTGTAGTACAGTGTTTCCCAGAGGATATTCAAGCCAATTAATTGGGGCATAAGAAGTAAATAGCAATTTCCTTTCACATTTTTAGCAAATCATATTTAAAATTTTATTTTCAAGTATGTTTTACAATAAATATATTGATGATGAAATGATGAATATATGTAATATAATGAATATATTGATGATGATGTAATAATACACATTAAAAACAAATGTCAATCTATTTGGAATGCTTACTAAAAAATGCTTACTGAGGGGATGTATGGGGCAATGGTTTGGAGAACACTGTTGTAATTCATTAATTAATAATAACAAGTAAGCCCATAGAATAATTAAATAAGTGTTATATAGTCAGTATTTTCTATGTTATTGCCCTACTTTGTGTTTGGAATATTACAGAGGAGCAAATGTTAGAACTTTATTTTAGAGATTTATAAAGGTGTCAAAGTTATGATATGAATAAATAAAAAAGAAGAGAATTTAAGAACTATTTTCTGTAAGGGCAGAACTATCAAGAACTCAGTTATGTTTTGACTTTTTTTCTCTATTTCCTAAATCTGTACAGAGTCAGGTACATAATAGAAAAAAATGTCTTAAATAAATTTGAAACACTTGCTACTAAAGATTCTTCACAGACACAAAAATAACTCTTGTAGAATCCTTTCAAATATGAAATTGTACTATGCCAAATAAATAATCAAAAGAAATAGAGGAAGGGATGGGGAGAGAATGAGAGACCGAGGGAGAAAGACCAGACCAGTCATGTATAATTGCCTATTCTATGCCTTCATTATTTAATGGGAACATTAACTCACCTACTGTCATGAAGAAGATACTGCCACACCAGTTGAGGTGGTAGACTAATAGGAACTGGGGCTTCAAGATATTTGTGCTATACAATTGCACTTGCATGAAGAACAAAACAAGGCAAAGGAGCAGGCAGAGACCTGGGGTTAGAATGAAAGGTATCACTATCCGTCATGGTCCTCCTGCTTTCCTGGCCATTATACCTATCTTCCTCTTTAAATGTTGTCACTTTCAGCCATCTCAGTTATTGCCATGGAGGCCTAGTACATCAGAGTGGTCATGGGAGGACCTACTTGGCAATTAACCACCATGGGAGAGCAAAGGACTTCTACCTACTTTGACTTGAATGATATTGTCCAAGTGGAACCTATAATTAAGACAGGTAGAACAGGTAGCTAACTGGCCACATAAAAATTTTTGGGGTGCCCGAAGGGACTCTAGCCTAAATATCTCCCCCAGGGGCTCATCAGATAATGACTCTTTGAGTTGTTTCCATTGAGTTAAGCATTAACTTTTTGGGGTCCCCTCTTTAAGAGGTAATAGTTCAGTAAGGAGTAAAAGTTTATCAAAAACATTCCTTCCTTTAGGAAGAAACAGTGTCCCATGAGTGCAAGATTCACATCAAGCTGGGAATGCCTTGGTAGAAAGTGGGGAAATGGGACAGTAAGAGAAAGAAATGCAAGGATTTCAGGGACCAACTTTTCAAACCTCACCATCGTATTGTACCTGAGAAGCCACCTGTGATGGATATGCCCCAACCTATGTAGAGTTTGTGTCCTGGGCCTTTGGTGAGACAGATGCTGAGCCATATAAGAGTAATGAAGACGGTGAGGGAAGAGATGAGGAAGAAGGCCCTGGAGAACTGGAGGTAGTCTGCCAAGGGAAGGGGGAAAGAAGAGGTATGGTTGGAGCAGAGATGACCTGCCATTAAACCAGGCAGGACAGGGTTTAGAGAAGGGAGTGGATGACAAAGGAGGGCAGAAGCAGGGCTTGATCTACAAGTAATGAAGTAAGCTTAGGGAACTATCCTGTGGGTGGCATCACAGGCACCAGTAATGACCCTTCCCATCTCCTCAGTGATATATGGGATTCCTGTAAAAAGGAAAGAAATCATTTATCCCATAGTGAGAGAAAAGTGGCAATTAGCCTTGAGAAATGTATTATCAAGTAATTTAACTGACCAATATGTCCTTATCTGAGGAAAATTTCAAGCGCAAAGGCAACAACAACAAAAAATACGGTCTCTAACCATTCATTTCTAATAAGCAGGGGGCTGTAGCCTTTAAGTCACAGGGGACTTAAAGTTTAGGCAAACTTGGGCAGGTTTCCCTCTTGGGAGGAGCTATCTTTACATGTTTGTGAATTAGGGGATTTGGATTGTGGGAAGGAGAAAAGGAAAGCAATGACCTATGGAGGAGGTCTGAGAAAATCTACTAGAGGAGGGGACCTCAAGATTTGAAAGACACTCACATGATGCCTTTTGTATGTGACTCAAATGGAGATCATTGCCCCATATAGTCCATAGTCCTGCCAAGAATGTCTCCTCTTTCACCATCACAAACTGCACCCCGTGTAAAGGGGACAAGCAGAGTAGCACAACAAAGGTGAAGCCCAAGAGGACAGTACAGAATATGAGGACATAACATTGGGTCTTCATCAGGAGCTGGCATTGGCCAGGTTGCAGAGTAGAGAAGCACTGTGAGTCATAGGGGCGAACTGGCTGTGATGGAGAAGATGGTGGGAGGGGGAAAGATTGGACTAGGCAGGTTGGGTGGTGGTGTCTAAAGTTATGAAACACAAAGTAAACACTTGTCTGGTTTTAAGGGCAAATGTATCATGTACAACACTGACTGTAGTGCTTCCAAGATGGTGGTTCTGTTTTACATTAACAAGTGTAGGACTACCATTAAGCATCAATATATAACTGTAGGGTTTTATGAATCATTCCCATTTCTACTTATATTAAGAAATTGATATTTTTCATGTCTTAATAATATGGCTTAGCCACAGATTAGATTAGAAGGATAGTATGCACTCTCCATTTAAAAGGATCTTTTAGCCTAGACAGTGAAGTGGTAAACTTTGGAAAACTTTAAAACTGCAACTGTTTTTGGATCCCCTAAAGTATATCTTTGGCATGAGCTTCCTTCTGAGATGTCCTGAGAATGTAAAACAGAACCACCATCTTGGAAGCACTACGGTCAGTGTTGTACATGATACATTTGCCCTTAAAACCAGATAAGTGTTTACTTTGTGTTTCATAACTTTAGATACCACCTCCCAACCAGCCTAGTCCAATCTTTCCCCCTCCCACCATCAATTGGAGGTCTAATGGATCCAATGAGAATCCAATGTATAAATCTAACAGTACATGTCTTGTGCATATCTTTTAAACAATCATATTCACCTTCACATATGTCCTGAAAGGCAAGACATGCTGAGGAAGACATTGTCTTTCATTCCATAGAGACCCAAGATGGAAATTGGATGTACCCACTTAAGATTCTTCATTATATATTCTGCCAAATTTGCCACACATGATCCAAGGCAAGTCTTTCAGTTTGATCACTTCAAAAGTGTTGTCACCCACTTGTTCATGAACCTTTCAATTGTTCCTTATTTGCAACAGTGCCTACATCAGGATGCAGCCTTCAGGGAAATACAAGCAACATTCCACTCTAAATAGGTGCATGGAGTCTCCATGTTCTCCCCATGGACCCACCCATGACAGCTGAATGAGTGAACTACCAGGCTTTCCCCCACGAGACAACAGAACTGGGCTAAGTGAGTTCAGGCTGCAGCCATTTTCAATAACATATTTTAGGGAAAATTCTTCCAAAAGTCTTCCCAGCCACATAGGAGATATGTATGAGATTGGAAAAATAAGTCACTTGCAGTTTGGGCTATATTAAACAACATTAGGAATGATGGACTTAAAGATGTCCCCATTATACTGGACCAAATTAAGGCAGTCCTTTCTCTTGCTGCTGTGCCCCAGATGGGATAATAACTTGCTTGGCGTTTACAGTTGCATTATAGTCTTTGCAGAGACAATTTTTAGTGTTCTAAGGAAAAGGCTGCCATGTTGTCAATCCATTATCTCTCCCTTCAATTTATCATCAAGAGCAAAGTTTATTTTCCAAGTCCCTTCATTAGAACACTAACGAAACAAACCATGTCAACAGCACCAACCTAACTATTGTTGTCTTATTCTGGAGGGTACAGTTTTCCTTAAGGAGATTCTGAATCAACTTATTCTTGACAGCTGCTATCTTGGACTCTGAAGCAAAAGAAACCCAGTGTGATTATCTGGTGGCCACTGGTGACACACATCATCTTGGCTTGGCTTGGTGCAGCTGTTCTGTTCAAAGTCTGTGTCTTCATTTGATTCATAACATTATGTTGTCATTTTTTTGGTCTGTGAAAACACTGGTCTTATTTTGATCTACAGTGTTTCTCCTCCTGTCTCCCCTACCTTCCTCCACTTCAGCTATCATGCACTATATTTTAAGTAGAAATGTGTCAAAGGGAGATTTGTGGAGTAACTTGATTGGAAAGTACTTTAAGCTTTTTTTGAAAAAAGGAATTCTTTGTAGATGCAGAAAAAGAAAATGAGAGTTTTCAGTTTCTAGAGGAGCAATGAAAGGTTGTCTCTGTTTATAAAATCGTTTCCTGCCAGCAAAGTAGAAAACTTAGCTATAATCACTGCTTATTCTCCCTGAGAGCCAGGGCCATTATTGTTGCCTCCTCATTATTTCACATCTCCACTATTGCTCAGTCCTGCTTCCTTCTTTTCACTCTACCTAAAACTTCCATTCTCAAGAGTTACCAGAAGTCAGTTTTCTGTTAGTTTATTCACAAAATTAAAGTATTCAAGTGAAATTATAATGCTTATCTTTAAAAACAGTAAGGAGTGAAGCTGGGCACTATAGCTCATTCCATGCCAGTTTTGGGAGGGGAAGAATGGACCAATAAATATAGTAGCAGTGGTTGCTACTAAAGGAATAAAAGGCAAATGAATACCCAGGAAGCTCTGCATGGAATCTTTAGCTATCAAAAGATCTGTGTGATTATTTAAACACCCCTCCCCTTATTTAGTCCAAAAGGGTATATGAACTGAAATATTCAAAAAAAGAGAAAAAAATAAACTGAAATATTCTGAAATATTTCCATTTGCAACAACATGAACAGATGTTGAGATGTTATGCTAAATGAAATAAGATCAAATACTGTATTATTTCATTTCTTTGTGCAATATAAAAAACAGAAACAAAAATAAACCCTTCAGTTCTGACAACAGAATGGTGGTTACCAGAAGAAACTGATGGGAGAGGATGTAGATATAAAGGACATTGGTTGGTGGTGGATGGTGACTAAATATTTAGTGGTAGGTAGGGTGAGAAAATGTAATCATGGAACCTATAGAATATTGTAAACTAATGTAAACTTGATTATAAAAAAAAAGAACACCATGAAAAGTTTTCAACTTGGTCCTGCATTTATGCTTAAATTGAAGAAAATTCTTTATCCCCATTTGGCTCAACAAAACATAATTGATGCCTAAGGAATTAAGAGTCACAAAGCCATCATGAAACTTACATCATTTAACCCTCTTCACAGAAAAATATAGATTTATATAGATTTTATAGATTTCAGGGAGTTTGTGGATACTTGGTTAAGTTATCGCCCAGCCAAGGGAGAAGCAGGGAGTGTAGAATCTACTGTAAGGTTTTCAAATTACCAATTCTAGTAGGAAGTTGTAACTAATGGAATTCACCTAGCCCCATTAACGCCTTTGAATGGCAGTTATTATCTCTATTGGTGTTAATTCTATTTCTAATAATGACCTCCAATTTAGATCCAACAATATTGTCCACATTCCTTCTGTCTTGACTGTACCTAAGACTACATATAATAAAAAAAATTTTAAATAAATTCAGAAAACATTTTCCTTCATGGACTGTTTGCTCCATAAGATCCCTAATGTCCAAAGAGTTCAGCGACATACACACTATATCAAGTACTAGTTTCTTTCATTTGTGTCTTTAAACACTAATGTTTTCTTTTAGAAAATGTTTTTTCTTAAGTGAATTTTTGTTACATTATGATTGACATACATATTTTGGATCCAGTGCACATGAAGGATATTTCTCAACTTTAATACTGTCGTCTTCAGTAATGAAGACATGATATTAGGGGTGTTTCCTAAAACTGCACAATCACCCCCAACTCAATTAGCTTCTTTGCCTTTGTCTAGGAGAAGCAATAGTCGAGTTTTTCTGTCACCATCACACTGTGCTTGATTCTGTGTCCTCCTCCTTTTCTTCACTTGAAGCTCCCATCTCAGAACTTCTTTCTTCCTTGTCTACAGGTGATGCTGTAGTCACTGGACCAATCCCAAGCCTTGACTTCTCTGCGGGAACCACATCCTTTTCATCATCATGATCAATAGGAAGAGACTTGGTTCTCATGAAGTTGAGGAAGGCAATGACTCCTAGGGGAAAAGAAGAATTTGAGGTGAATTTAAACAGACAGATGGTCTTTACTTTAAAAATACTTGCTCATCTGTTGAATACTCACTTCAACAATCCTCTTTTCAGTGAAGTCAACCCTTCTCTCCCAAGGAGAATTACATTACCTTTCTGTGCTCCCAATGTGTTACAGTATTTCCCAAGTGGCTACAAAACACCTGAAATTCCTAAATTCAAATCATGGTTTCACTACTTTCTGTGTAGTCTTGGACAAGTTACTCAACCTAGTCATGCCTCAATTAGTGGCAGAACTAATTTAGGCTTTCAGACTCTGAAATCCATGCTTTTGTCACTGGAGTATGCTGCTTATCAAAATATTAACACTCTAAGTAGAAAGAATCAGTGCTTTTATACTCCCAGATTATCTCTTCCCTTCCAAAAAATGATTTCTTCTCCCATCCTTTATGCATAACATAGGGAACTGACTCACCAGCAGAGAAATATAAGAAGTCATTCCACCAATTAAGATAATAGGTCCAAGTGAAACCTGACTCCATAATATCCTTAGTATGCCAGCGAATGTGTTCATGAAATAGGATGAGGCAGAAGAGCAAGGAGATAGCTAGACCAGAAAAAAAGAGGTCACAGCTCATTAATGCCTTCAGTATCTTGACTGTCACTCCCAACTTTTTTTCTGATTCCAGAAAATTTAATATATAAAATATAAAATAAATATATAAAAATATATATTAAATTTTGGGGATTGATCAAGTCAGGAGAGATAAAGGGGTTTATACTTCTCTTTTGGCATATGTCAGTTAAAGGGTGTTTTATAGAATAAGACAGGGCAGATAACTGGCGGCTTGATGTGACAGTAAAGAAAAGTATAAGATAAAAGAGGATGGAAACCTCACAGAGAAAATATGTTCCCATGAAAATTACTATATTACCCTACTAGTCTAGGTCTGTACCTGCGATGAAGCTGAGTAGGGATACCTTCAGATCCAAGTTGGCAATCATGCCTCCTCCTCTTCGAGGGAGGCAAGAGCTGAAGAGCCAGCCAAAGTAGAGAAATACGGTGATGAGACAGATGATGAAGGCACCCCTGGCATACTGGAGGTAATCTGGCAAGGAGAGGGATAAAAGAAAGGCTTAGTTCATCCAATGGGCTATCTATCCTTAAGAGAATCAGATGGATACAAGAGTGTAAGAAAAATATATATATAATCAATTAAAAAAAAGAAAAGACAGATGGTGAGCAGCACAGACATATGGCAACCACCAGGGAGCATGCATATTGGTCCACCATAACATCCCAGTCCTGGACAGGCTTGGCATCACTTTGCCTGACCCAGCACAGCCCATGAGTAAAGGCACACATGTAGGGGAGAAGCCAGCAGCACAGAGATGCGGTGACCTCCCAGGAGAGTACATATTGGTCCTCCACAGCATCCCCATCCTTGCCAAGCCAGGCACCACTGCTGTGGACCCAGCTTGGCTCTGAGTGAAGGTGCATGCAGGGGAGGACCAGCAGCATAGGGACACAGCAACCTCTGGGGAGAGTACACATCAGCCTGCCCACAGTGTCTGAGCTCTTGTCAAGTTAAGCACGACTGTGCCAACCTGGCCCTCCGTCCCCAATGCCAAGGTAGGAGTGTCCTGAACTCATACTCACTGGCACCAGTGGCACAGTGGCCCTGCACATAGAACTGATCTGAAAGCAAACAAGAGGGAGAAAAATACAAATAGACAAGCAAGCCTTCCAGAGAACAACACACCACAAAAAAGAAAATCAGTCCCCAGAATCTGACAACACTGACATGGAAGAATTTCTCTGCCTTTACTGTCACATCAAAGAATGCATAATTGCAACAATTAAAAAAAACTTAAAGATAAAGAAAAGGGAAAGGGTGATATGAGAAATATAGTCAATGAGCTGAAGAATGAGAATGAATCTTTAAATAAGAAAATAAAAGAACAGGAGAATATTAAAAGATCAGTGAAGAAACTAAAGAATTTCCAAAAAAAAAAAAAAAAAAAAAAAAAAAAAAAAAAAAAAAAAAAAAAAAAAAAAAAAAAAAAAAAAAAAAAAAAAAAAAAAAAAAAAAAAAAAAAATTTCAAAAAAAAAAAAAAAAACCAACAAAAACAAAACAGAAGAAGTGGAAGAACAATCAGTACTCTGGAAGATACAGATATAAAAAGAATCAAAAAAGAAAAAGGGAGAGAGGGACAAAGGAAAAAGAATGAGCAAACACATCTAGAGCTTTTCTTAGAAATATGACTTGATGTGGACTTAGCTTGCAGGAAGAGCAAAGCAAGTTTTACAGTTTACCAAAGGCAGTGCAACTGAGAAGAGAGAGCATGTCACTTTCAATGTAGAAAGGAAGTCGTCTAAATAATTTCAAAAACTTGGTAAACTCCTTGTTGGTGTTGTCAAGATCATCCCAATCAGAGATTCTGTCCTTCAGAGTACCATCAGGTAGGGTGTTAACACCACTTAAGCTGGAAGGGGCACCCTCAACCAGAAAGCAGTGGTGCTTCTCAATGAACTACAAACACTTATCTTCTGGTACCTCATAACAGATGGGCAGGATTCCCTTCTACACTTAATAAAACTCTGCCTTGGAGGTATTAGAAAATGAGAGGGGCAGTTCGAGAAAAATAGAAAAATAGAGAAAAATAGCTTGGTTAATACTAGATTCTCTTCTCCTCCAAGGTTGATGACATCCTGGAGGGAAACAATAGGGAAGGTAATACAGAAGGAAAAAGCAGTGGAGAGAAGCAGCAACATTCAAGCTGAGCACCTGATACTCTGCTGTTCCAAAGAGATATGGTTGTGGGGCTTCCCTCACAACATCCTCAGTCCTTCAGCAAAAATGAAAGCCAGAATTGGGAGGTAGTGCTCCCAAAACCCTTTTAACTGTGAAGGATCCAGACTGAATTGGTGAGAGTGATTTTGAGGTGAAGATGCTGCTGGAGAAAAGCTGGGAATCACCCACATTTTACTAAAAAAGCTAAATCTAAACCTCCACACTGAAGCTAGTGTGCCTTCCTTCCAGGCATATAAGGTCAAGATAAAATTTCCCCAGATTCAGGGGAAGTACCCAGAGGACATGGTTTGGAATGGGAAGGATCCTAGATGGGGACCTAGCACCCAGGAGAGGAGACTGAAATCTGCCTAGGAGATTTATCTTGCCAGCTATCCTCAATGACTTCTTTTCTATTTCTGAAAGCTATGTTAGAATGACAACCACACTACTTCACAGTTTATAACAACTTAACATTTATAACAACTAATAAATGACAGAAGAATTCTCTCCAAAGAGCACAGGGTAGCAACTCATACTTTGGGAGAGAAAACAACCTGAGTAGAAGGGAGATAGGGGACAGTGAGGACACCAAAGAAAAAGATGGTGATATTGCCATCCACCCTGGACTGAAGAGGTGAAGGCTGAAAGATCATGGAGGAAAAAAGATGAAGGGCCAGTATGGCAAAGAGCTCTGAAACTATGGGGCCTGTGGCATTTATTTTAGTGGCACTCACAAGGTGGCTTGGGTAAGTGACTCCAGCATACTTCGTTGTTGCATGTGGCCCAGAGTCCTGCAGAGAGCTCAATGCCACTCTTGATGACCAGGAAATTCACCCAGTCCATTGGAGCTGTGAGGATCATCAACAGGAGGCTAAAACCGCAGAGACTGCCAGAGAACATTCGAAGGTAGATTTGTGTCTCCTCCACAAGATGTTTCTGCAGCTGGGGTGTCATCGAATCACCCATATGACCTTTGGTTGGAAGAGTAGGCTACAAGGATGAGGGAAATATTGCGTATCCAAAAAGATAACCCGCATCACTAGGATTTCCTACTCTTCTCTACCTTAAAAGTCCCCATGCAGGTTTGCTTTCTGCCTGTCTTTCCCTGCTCTGTCTGTAAAAACAAAACCCCAAAATATTTAGGGCATTTTTTTTCCCACCGGGATACTCTGTCTACTCAGGCCCACCATTAAGGAAATCCTCTTCCTCCCACCTGTCCTACAATTAGGTGCCTCCTCACCCTCTGGTATTTCCTGTAATCCTTGTATTTGGGAACATCAGGGTTGTAGAAGGTCATAACTGGCCTTTCCGTCTTCTCCATCTTGATGGTCAGTTCTAACTGTCACGGAATTTTTCTCAGCCCCTCCTTACACATGCTGGCATGATCAGAAGGAGCCAGAATCCATGGCACAGATTCCATTTCCAGATCTCGTCCAATCAGGAAGAATCATTATATTTTGAACATACATATGTATGAGCAATGCACCCCACCTTCCCTTCTCCAAAGCCTCCCAAGCCCTTTGTTAAATAAATCTGTAAATATCTTGTCAGCCATTGCTACGTGTCAGTATTTGTGCTAAGTCCTTAGACATAAAGATGACCCAGTTCTCCAGAAGCAAATAGAAAAGCATAACTGAGATGTTGTAAGGATTCAATAGTTTGTGATTATCATTGAAGATTATGTGACCTAAAACTATTAAATTATACATATGTTCCAGTAACCTGAAATTTGTGCTTTTGTTAAGTGATAGGCCCCAGGGAATCTCAAAGCCAGTTTGTCAGCCATAATGCTCAAGGCAGCATCTACCCTTCTTCCTTTCTAGTTCACGGTTCCCTCTCTTCAATGCTCTCTACTCATGAAGCCATTTTAGAGCACTAAGCATGCTAAATGCCTGGCACTATCTGATAGGACTCACTATGTAAATGCTAGTATCCCTGACCCTGGGGGCTACCCGTCATATATTGAAAGTTGCTCTTCAAGAGATTCACAAGAGTTGCCATCTATGCAGATGTGAGAAAGATCACTCCCAGTTCCACTGTTGGCAGAGTCTGTCCCCCGACTATTTCAAAGTCTCCCTTTCAAACAATTCTCTCAGGTTGGTCCTAACTCTTCTCCCCAGAGGGCTCAAAATCAATTCAAGATGCTGAACAGATGCATGTGAAAATTCATTCAAATTAACATCTGGCTGGATTACCAGCTCTTGTTTTCCTCAGATAAACTTTGATTTCTAAGTTTGGGCTAAACCAGAGTACCCTATGACAGTTTTCTTCTAGTTCACCCACTCACCACTCACCTCAACCTGTTGAAACTTCTTTATTTCAGTTGGTGGGGACAATTGGCAGTAACAGCAAGGTTATGTCTATATTTTTGCACATAGTCCTTCCTCTGTAAAGATTTTATTTGATTGTCTTTCCATACTTAGCATAGTGTCTGGAAACCATAGCAATATTGAATTAATGAACAGCAATTTATTTTTAAATGAAGTATAGAGTTTATACCAAGGACAGCATGGTTAACATCACCAGAGGAATATTAGGGAAGATTTCCTGGAAGAGGTGATGTATTAGCTGGATTTTAAAGGAATTTGCCTGGTAATCAGGGTGGAAGAACATCTGAGGCAAAGAGAATAAACAGTATGTCTCAAGGCAGCAAGTTGTGAGTAGTGTGAGGTTCTACTAGGAAGCTGCGTGGTTCTACTGGGTATAAAATAAAATGTAACAGTTGAGGATTGCAGATATAGGCAAAGGCTAGAGCATAATCTTTTATGCCCTGCTATGCAGTTTTATGGCGACATTTCAATAGCTAGAATACTGTAGCCTGGCTGGTGTGAGTATAGAAAATACTTCCCATCTGCATCAATGGCTTGCATAACATGACAGATACACATGTATGACTAGAGCACTAGAAATTGGCAGGTCAACATTGCATTGTGGTTCTGACTCTTAGTATAATGGGGCATCCTGAGTCCAATTTCCATGTGAGTGTATCTGGTAGCTTTCCCACATCAATAAGCAATTCTCAGGCACATGCAAAATTCCAAGAATTCAACTCATTTCTGACAATGTTCAGAGATAGCATCAGAATCCATAAGTTAAGGGGTCAGTTTCTCAAAGTGGTGATACATTTCATGAAGCATTACTCACAATAGCTAAGATACAGAAGCAGCCTAAGTGTTCAGTGATAGAAAATTAGATAAAGATGATAAAATTATATAAAGACATATATATATATACACACACACAATAAAATACTATTCAGTTACAAGGAAAGATGAAATATTGCCATTCGTAGCAAAAAAAGAAGTTGAAGGAACTATACAAAGTGAAGTTAGCCAGAAAGACTATTAGGTAATTTCACATACATGGGTAATTATGTATTACCCAGGTCATCATCAGTAAAGGACATAAAGGACAGTTCGAAGATGACATGAAGGACAGTTCTAAGAAAGATGATCTCTCATTAGATTTGATGCAAGGTATTTAAAGAAATTCCAACTATAAAGTGCTATTTAAAAAATCTGTCAATTTACAATTTTCTATTCAGGAAAAAAAGGGCTTCCAAAGTTAAAGCAAAATGAAGATGTTTTCAGGGGGGAAAACACTACTAATTTCAAAGTAACTCCTTGTTCTTACAACATTTACTCACTCAGATTTAATTGTATGTGGAAAGATGTAGGGGACAAAGGTTATTTGAATTTCTTATTCTATAGAAAAAACAATTGTTATCTTTGTATAGATAAGGAAATTGAATCATGAAAATGTTAAGTAAAAATGCACTAGTGTCAAACAGCTAGTAAGTAGTAAGTGAGGATTAAATCAAATTTGCTTGAATCCAGATCTTGGCACTTTAACATGATAACTATCATTTGGCTAAAGGTCACAGAAAAAATGATCTTTAAAAAAAAATCATCCTTGACAATCAATGCTGGTTGTAAAACCCAAGTTATTACATGCACTTCTGACCATCCTGCTATAAATCATTTACTCAAGACCTCCTTTCTCAAGTTCTGTTAATTTCAGAGCAGCTCACAGAACTCGGCAAATCCATTTATGCATTAGGCCATCAAATTATTTAAGGGTAAGAATCAACAGCCTGATGAATAAAACACAGGGTGAGGTTTCAAACAATGAGCCCCTTTCTGCTTGAAGCTTGGGACAACGCAAGGTAGCCCATGCAAGTAGTCTGATTTCTCAACCTGGAAACTCTCCAAAGTGCCTCCTTTTAGGTTTCTATAGAGATTTCATTACTTAGACAAGATTGACTAAATCAATGGCCATTGGCAATTGAACTCAATTTCCAGCCCTTCTCTTCCTCTCCTTAGAGGTCTGGGGACAGGACTGCAAGCTCCAACCCTTTAATCATGGATTGGGTCTCTTTAGCAACCAGACCTCAAGCTTAGGTGCTGCTTAACAGTCACCTCATTAACACAACATGAGTAACCATTATCACTCCTAACACTTAGAACATTCCATGGCCTTTAGGAACTGGAACCAGGAACTATGGATGAAGACCAAATATGTATGATAAACTTGGTTACCTGGATGATAAATAAATATATATGCATATATATGTACATATACATACACACATATATAAATAAGTCACAATATATTTATTTTCTATAAATCACAATATTGCACTTAGTTATGGAAACATACTACAAAATATTCTGGGCATGAATACTCTAGCAGAAAAGAGGACTTTTCATAGACTTTAAGACTATCTGTGAAACAGCTATGCCACTGCCTGTGGGTAAAATCAGTCTTTTCAAACTGCATTAATGAGGAAAGAGCCAGATAAATAGGATTTAAACAATGAGTCCCCAGCTTTTGGCTTCTCCACGGTGCATCCTTTGGAAAGGAAGATTGAAATCCAGCATTGTCTTCCTCTGTGCATAGATAGTATCAATCTGTCTTTAGGTCAAAACAACTTAGAGCCAGAAGCTCCTCCTTCCCCCTGCAAGAATGACTGGTTGTTGTTGAAACAGTTCTCACAGAGCAAAATGTGTCAAATGGGCTCATACTTCACTTTGATTATCTAATAAACCCTCTATCGTTGAGACTTTGGTTTCAGTTAACAGTTACAATGCTTTATTGACTAGGTTCCTTTAGGATATTTCTTTAATCTCACCAAACCTTGATTTCTTCATCTCTGAAACTGGAATAAGTATTATTCTTGCCTCAGAGAATTTTTGTGACAAACTAACAAACATAAAGCCCTTAGCACGGTACTTTAATAAATACTAGCTACATGCCACTTATTACTGATGGGTATTGATATTATTGATCTTATCTATATTGAGCAATTGTCCTGTGCTCAGTAACTATTATCACTTTTTAAACTATCTTTCCAAGTTTGCTTGACTCTGACCCTGGCAAAAGCCATCCTGAGCACATGAAATGCTGATATTAATGGTAAGGCTGTGTCATTCCTTTCCCTTTCACAAGTGGTACTAAATAAATATATTACCAAAAAAGAAGATAAAGTGTTACTTTATCGGGTTATTTTTGAATAGTATGATTGGGTAAATGATATAACTCTCAAATACCATTCAAATTCAGGTCTACTTCAACACTGTTCTGGCCAACTGGAACTTGCTAGAGTCTGTGATAAAAGTGGGAAAGTAAGTATTTGTTCATATATGGTGACTGTGTGTATGTATAAGTATTTTCCTACTTAAAAAGCAAGTTGGGGTCTCTGGTCTGTGGGGTCACATACACACAGAGGCTTCCCAGGGCCTTGTGGGCTAGGGGGAATGTGGATTAAGAGCCTTAAACACTGACAGACACTGTGTGTAGCTGTGTGGGAAGGTGATAATGAAGGCTATGCTTTCTGCAGAATCCTGAAGTTCTGCTTTTGGACTGAAGAACTGGTACAATATGGAACTAGTTCAAACTGGCCAAAGACTCTGTCAATGGGAAATAATTGGATTGATGTGATTATTATTTTGGAATAAACCATGAACAGAGATAACCACTGTGACAATCCACTACATCAGTATTAGGCTATAGAAGGTCTATATTAGGTCAGTATTAGAACTATAGAAGGTCTGTGAACCAGATGAGGCAAGTCCCATTTCTGGGTACCATAAAGTCTTCATAGGCCCAGTAAGGATAGAAAGTCAGGATATCCACATGGAATGTGAGAAGAAAAGTAGATGGGGAAGCAGCAGTTGAAAGATATACTATGACTAAAAGATGGCTATGAAAATCATTGATAGCCGAGAGAAAAACAAGTTTGTGTGACAAAGCATATCGTAACATTCAGGAACTGGAAAATTATGTTGAAAACATATATAAATTTTCTCTTTTTAACACTAACAATACTGTGGGTAATGGATGTTTGTGCAGCCCAAGTCACAAGTAACAATGGAAAAGACAAGGTATTGATGGGTGCTTGACAGTAATGCCATCTTTGTTAGAGCTAGATTTTACCTCTATGGAATTTTATGGATGCTTATCTTTTTTCAAGATAGTATGAATCTTTGAAGAGCAGAATCTTCAAACCGCTGAATTCTTTCCAACTGCCTTACGTGGCTGTAACTCTGCCAGATCCCTGAGGTAAAGACAAGCTGAGGCTACTCCAGGCCAAGGAGCAATACAGATGGGGCCTTGACCTAAATCTCTAATGAATACTCTATACAGGTGAGCGAGGCATCACCACCCTGGAGCCACAGGGACTTCTGTTGCCTAGACTACATCATGCCCCAGGTCCCCTTCCTTTGGACACCCTGGACTCCTCTCCCCAGCTTGCTCCCAAGTGAGAAGAAGCTCAGGGAATTTTCTGTGTCATCCACATGGGAGACAAATTTTAAAAGGAATAATCAACCTTAAAAATGAAAAAAAAAAATCTAAGAGAAAGATCCGAAGTCTTTTCAAACAGCAGTAAGACATTCTAATTATGCTTCTACCACTAATAGGTCTCTCCATAGCATCAGTGAAATCAGGCATTTAAGAGATGTCACTAATGTCTTCTGAAGTTTAATATTAGTGGAATGTCAAAGGACAGAGAAGCTGAAGGGACCTGTGTTCTAGGGTTCATAGAGGTCATAACTTGCTATTAGCAAAGAAAGGAAAATAATATATAGAAGAGCCAGGCAGGAGAAAAATGGGGGAAGGCAAAGCAGGAGTAATAAATCTTTCAAGATCAACAAGTGAAATCCAATATGCAATAAAATAAGATCTGAAAGATTTGTTTTTTATAAAGGGCTCAGATGTTCAGTTCAAAGTTTCATCGATGTTCCATCTATCTTTAATGAGGTTTCAAATCCAGTGGGTTTGACTAGCATGAGCATTGGTCAACATTGAGGGTCTAGGTATGCATGCTTAAAATATCAGATGTGGCCCAATAATCCAAGTCTAGAGTAGCCATCAGAATGCCTGGAGTAGAATGTAGTTCAAGGAAGTAATCCCTATGTAAAGGGTTTTGACATAGTACTGTCCTAACTATATAAACTTGTCCCTCTTAGGTCTAAAAATTCCCAACATCAGAGGCATAGATAGATATGCCAACCTTTCCCGTACAGAATACTAATTTGGGATTTGGGTCAAGGCTCCATGTATAGTGTTATCTGGATAGGAGTTCTAGGATTTCGGGATGGGATTACTCTGGATAGGATTTCTCCCATGAGTTTATCTGTTTAGATGTTAACTTAAAAATGGACAGGATTCAAAATCAAACAGCTTGTATGGTAAAGGGCATGCTGAGAATACCTCCCCATTGTGATAATTAAAGGAAATCGCATGTCTAAAAAAACTAAAAATTTTATAGGTAGTCTATATTTATAATGTTCCAATTTTAAAATATGCAAGGGCTATTTTTGGTAAAGTCTCCCATTCAGTGCCTCCTATTCAATGCCTTGTTCACCCAATATCACTCTTCAGAAGCAATAAGAATAGCCAGTTTCCTGGAGATGTTTCCTATAGATTCATCTTATAGATGCATATGTAGATAAAGACACATATCCTATATATATCCCCTCTTCTTCTTTTTAAATTTTTTATCCCCTTACCCTGGTTTATTTTGTAGGAATATGGCCCTTACCTCCTAATATGTGTCTTTTTAAAAAATATTATTTATTTTGTTCTTTAGATCACAACCTCTTTAAGTGGTTTTTGGGATACCAAAACTTAAAAATGGACAAGACTCAAAATCAAACAGCTCGTATGGTAAAGGGCATACTGAGAATACCTCCTCATTGTGAAAATTAAAGAAAATTTAATTTTTTTAATTAAGGGTTTAGATGTTCCCTCCCTCCTCCCTCTCTCCTCTTTCTGGTGTCCCTCCTTCCTTCCTCCCTCTGGTGCCCTTTCCATTCTCTCAAACCCCATTCTTTGTTTACTAGTTGTGTTTAAGTCCATCAGTTTCTTTCTTTCCTGTGGCAGTTCCTTTCACTGGGTGAGGGACTGTGTTGTTGAAACCAGGTGAGCCTTGCTGGTAGGTTTTCAGTCTTAAGTTTGCCTTGGGTGGCCAGTCTGTATTCATTTGTGATCTGTCCATGTTTTCTTGCTGCAGGCCGTCTCCTCCAATCCCATCTCCATTGCTTTGCTGCTTTACTTATGGCTCTGGTCTCAGATTTAGGGGGTCTCACCCCCACCAGTGTCGATGAAGAAGTTTCTCTGTGAATACAGGTGTCAGTGAATGGCCTTTGTAGATCATCTCCTCTGCTTCAGTTTGCAGTTTTGATGTGGGGTCGATTACCCCATCTTTGGTCTTCCTCTCCTCTCCCGTAGTGTGGGGAGGGAGTGTTGCTCTCCTAGAAGGCATCTCCAAAATGAGGTCCCAGGTCTTCCTGGCCAGTGAGTGCATAGGTACGCATCGTGACATAGTGTCTCTACAGTTGTTCCTCTTGTCTCACATGCACTGGTCCTCGATTGTCCAGCTGCTGTGTCTAACTCAGGCTTGTGGGCTGGAATTTTGCATGATCCTTCATCTGTTCTATAATGGGGTTTGTGTTGTGCATGTTCTTGCTCCTCTTGAAGTTTAGCTGGAGTGAGAGCGAAATGGAAGCCCCCCACCCGCCCACCCGCCTGCCCACCTATGCTGGTACCTCCCTGTGCGGGTGGGGCCCAGATGGCTGAGCCTGCACCGTTCCATGCTTCCATGCTCCCCTTGGGCTAGAAGCAGGGGGCAACTTGGCTCCGTGATCCGGGCTGCAGATGGCTGCCCTGTGCAGCAGCCATCCACTGGTGGGTGGGGCCACCAAAACCCCTACTATATCCCCCCTCTAGGGCTCACCTGGCTTAGGGGACTTACCCAGGAAACTTCACCTCCTTTGCTCCCTGCTGGCAAGGAAGCTCGGACAGCTAGGGACCCCGGCGCACAGGCAGCCCTCTGGTGGCTGCCAGTTGGTGGGCTATATCCCCTCTTCTAGCAAGGTTTTCTTCTTGACTAAGTCTGGTAAAATCTTGTAAACTGTTAAAAGTGCCTTGCTCAGAAAGAGGCTAAGGACATCACCTAGTGTGGTCTAATGGCCCTGGGAGGTTTCCGGGTTTATTCTGAATGACTCTACACTGGGTGGAATTGTATGTATCCAAATGGGTCCACTCCTATTGTCCTTGATTTGTAAAAAGTTTAAGATCTTCAAACATCAGAAGATTCATAGAAACCATTATTATTGTCTATTTTATGGACTTGCTTTGGAGACTTGGATCCACATATCCCTGAAGTTTTATAGAAGGAAAAATACTCTGAAGATGGAATGAGGATGATTGTCATGTCATTTATAAAGTTCTCTATAGAGCTCCTTATATAGTATAGAAAGTTTAAAGTTTGTCACATAATTTGACTGCTGGAGTGTATTTTTTTTAACAAAATGTAATTTCAGAGATAGAAGATATTTTACTTATCTTTTAATTCAAAAATCATCCCACACATGAAGAAACTGGACATTTTACAGGATCTGATACGCAAACTTATGAGAATAATTTATATATATGCTATGTATATATATAAAACAAATACATATATAATAATTTTCAAATCAAGGTATATTCTTTAACTTGCTTTCTCACTATCTCACTAATTTGTTAGTGGCACATTTTATTATTTTGCTTAATAATCCTTTTCTTTGTGAGCGTATCAAACTAACTTCTAGTAAATCTGAAATTTGAATTACTGGAGTAATGCAGTCAGGTACAATGTAAAAATTAGAAATGTTTGGCAATATTTACAGGAAACACCTAAACAAGGCCATAGTACTGCACAATTCCAATGGTTATTATTGACAGAATATAGCATACAATGGAGTTGTATGAGTCGTAGGACACCTTTCCCATCTATTATCCACCAGTACTCACTCAGGAGAAGGCAGGGGTAATATAGGGCTAACTAGTCATCAGGGAGAAGATGGAGTAATTCTTCCAGCTATGCCACTATTGAAAGCAGTCTTTGGAAATGACTTTTTTAAACACAGAGAGAATTATTTCAAGAAGGATTGGCTGAAAGCACTTCCTTTAGTGATAGTGACAGACAGAAGTTGGGATCAATCATTCTCTTAAGATGCCACCATGTTGTCAATAGTATCTTTTGAGGATTTGTATGGATGACTAATGATAAATAGTCATCCACAAATAATTGGAAGAAAACAATTAGTTCTCATTTCTTTGGCTGGAAATGTTTGCGTTTTCCAATAGGAAGTAGAATTTTCTTCCTGTGCCTTAGCATACTCAAACACAGGACCTGAGAGGTAACCCCCAAATCTCCCCAAACTAGGGAACCTAGTCTGAGAGGGCAGACCTGCCTGCTGAAGATGACAAGAATGCAATCATCATCATGGGATCCCTATAAAGGCAGGACACAATTCCTGTTGTATTTTGCATAGTAAAAGTGTTAATCGCAACAATTCAATAAACTTTAAGAACAAATGCTATGTAAAATATTATACTAGATCTTATGGGGGTGCAAGAATGGATAAGACATGGTCCAGGAGCTCCTGGAGCTTAACAGTTCAGGGGAGGTGAACTGTCAATATAAATATTCATAACACAAGTTTGACTGTGCTGAGTGATGAGGCTGGAATGACAATGGAAACATTAAGTCTGACTGGGAAGAGGTGAAGAATCTTGATTTGCACAGTGCACTGAAGGACAGTAAGATCTTTACAGGCATAGATAAGAGGAGATGGTCTGGAGTTAAAGTCGGGAAAATTTTGAGTCTCATGCAAGATAGAGTCATGAGAGAACAGAAATTATAGGGAAGTTGAAATAATGATAAGCAGAGAGGAAAAAGCAGACACTAAAAAAGGAGCTGAAAAGCCACTAGAGGGGAGGAGATAGGAGAATAGTAAGGCCCTTGATTGCTGCTCTTTTCAGAAATTTGTTATTCTCCATTTCTGGCATATTCTTTTTTAAAAAAATAATAGGAATCACTGTTTCTTGTGAGCAAAAGGCCTTGAGCAGAACAGTGGATTTTTCTGATAGTATTGCAAATTCATTGAAAGTTCTGGAGCATAAGGATGACTTGATCAAATGTATAACTTAGAAAAACAAAACTAAAGTATAGAGGTGGATGAAGAGAACTTAAAAAGGTCCTTTGCCTTTATGTTCCCATTATACCGGAAAAAATGAGGGAATAAAGATAGCTAGGAAGGAAAGAATAAAAATGAGATATGTAGTGGACATAAAATTGATATATATATATATATTTTTTAAGACTAGGTCTCGCTATTTTTGCTCGTGGAACTGCAGGCTCACATTGCCCAGGGTACCACAGACACAAGCAATCCCCAGGCTCAGCTTCCCAGGTAGCTGGGATTACAGGCGCATGCCACCAAACCCACCTATTTTTTTGGGACTAGGTCTTGCTACATTGCCCCAGGCAGTTCTCAAACTGCAATCCTGGGTCCCCGCCGTAGCTTCCTAGGCTGCCGCTTACAGGCACGCGCCACCATGCCCGGACAAAATTAATGTTTTTGATGAGGTGAGGACTTCTAATGGCGCACCTATATTTAGAGGTAAGAAAAAGAAACAAGCAGAGAAAGTAAGCATGCTAAACCTTGCTCTTCATGTCAATCTCTAATCTCAGTCTACTTTGGTAGTCATCCTCTCTGTTCTCCTCTTGTCCCTCTCAAACTAATTTATCTTACCCTAATTATCGTATCCTAATTTTATCTTATCCTAATTTAAAATAAGGTAAATATAAAACTATTTCTTATATTTAATAAGAAGCAGATGCCAGGTAAATATAAGACTTTCTTATTAAATATAAACACCTACTCTCTGAGAAGATGATATCAAGACTCTCTTTTGAGCGCCAACCTGCTGGTCATCCCAACTCTGCTATCCTTCAGACTCAATAGCAACATGTCTCAGAATTCACCATATCCCAAAATTTGCACTTGCTAATGTTTTTAGCCAGTGGTACCATCATTCCCTCAGGAAAGCAAGCTGGCTCACCCCTCCCCCCTTTTCCTCTCTCCTTCCCCTTACTCCCATGCCCACTTTACCCAGTTAGTGGCTGAATTGTCAGTAAGTACCTGAAACATTACTCACTTGCCTCCATCCTCCTTTCTCACCAATTTGGGTCTGTGGAAAGTTCCCTTGGGAATAGTTTTTCTACTTTTTTGAAAGGTGAAAGATGTATACCACCTGAAGAGAAACCAGAGAATTGTTTTTTCTAAAATTTTCAGCCACAGGAAAAACACCTGTGTAAATACCCAAGCAAGGCTATGTGTAGGCCATGACTGAGCTGCCCATGATGAGCCCAGACCGAGTTAATTATTTCTTGTGGTGTATGTCTAGATTTAGGCTAGATTTAAAGACTGACAGGCATTAATTTTGGGGAGCATTAATTTTTGGGAGCATATATGAATAGGATACCTGGATTAGTTATAGAACATGGGAGAAGGGAGTAGAGGGCTCAAAAAGTAAAGAAATGTGGATAAAGTTATTTGTAGTCACCATAAGGAAAGTGTGTATGTTTAGCAGTGGCAAATTACAGTCTGTAAATATGGAAATGGAAGGGAGACGTTGAAGGTGACAGGGCACAGCAGAGCAGGGGATGCCCCCATAGTTTTGGCACTCTCCACTTCTGTAAATTTTGACAAATTAAGCAAAGCTTATGCCTCATTGGTCTGGCTGACCAAGGCAGGTGACAAGCAATGAAACCATCAACTCCAAATGAGGTGAGGTCTACACTTTCAGAGTGCACAGAGATAAATTGTTTAGAGAACTCTTTAGCCAAGAGCCTCAGACCTAATCTACCTGCAGTTGGCTTTCCCCATTCTCTTTCTCCAACATATGATGGAGAAGCTACGTTAGCAGACTAATTTTAGCAAATTGTGGAACTGGTCTTGTTACTCCTCAACTAAAGGAATTTCGCCACGTCTGGGGCCAGGGATCTCAGATCAAGTCCTGCCGGGGGTACGTGGTGAGACCTAGTCCCAAAAAAATAGCTGGGCGTGGTGGCATGCACCTGTAATCCCAGCTACCTGAGAAGTGGAGGCTGGGGATTGCTTAGTCTGTGGTACCCCGGGCAAGGTGAGCCTGTGGATC
>PVHY01017002.1:0-32368 GCA_004024945.1 Uropsilus gracilis
GCCCATGCTCTTTAGGCCCAGGTGCCCACAATTATGGGTGTGCCTGCCCGTGCCCACATTCGCAAGCACCTTTTCCATTAACAGGATGGAGGCCACAGGTGCTAGCCACAAAGACCAGGGATGAACAAGCCCTGATTAATTCATTTATCCCACAAACACTTACCAAATTACCTAGAAAGCTTACTGCGGACCCTCCGGAATACTTTGATACAGTGGTAGATATATTATTTATGTTGCAACATTAATCAAACAACCTGTAATGAGTCAATTAATTTTAATGTTTATTTTTATGCTGATCTTATATTGACTGTGATAATAGTTTCCATTAAAAAAAGTGATAGTGTCTGTAAACAGCAGATGGGGGTTGTTGGCATCCCATGACTGGATTAGAACCCTAGTTTGGAGAGAATTAGCAGCAGCATCCTTCATTTCACATGTCACTGGAATATTTCAGTTCCCATTTCTTGGAATGACCCAGGGTTAGATGCCAGGTCTGGAGTCGGTTACTGATTGTATAGGTCATTGTTTTCACGGGCAAAGACTGTCACCTAGTGGTATTTTATAGTCATTGCAAGTACCTCCTATTTTCAAGACCTCACAGCTTGGAAACTACACGGAGATTTCAGTTAGGGACCCAAACTGAATTCCCACTGCCAGTAACTTACCCAAACAGTCACCAAGTCATGCTTTTAAACCCTTTAAAATGGCTTTATACTTTATTTTTACTTACTTATCGATATTCTTTCTTAGTGAATGCTTCATACACTCTTCTAAACCCCCGGGATTACAATGTTGTGAAATTTATATATAAATAAAGAAAAAAAGAAAGAAAAAATTCCTGTTGTTAATGTTATTCTCAGTCAAAATGGAATGTTTGATAGTGTTTTTCAGGTTTACTCAATCCTTACTGGTTTTATGAACTTGTTCCACCAAGAGGTGACCCTCAAACACCTCCCAGACCTGGGAGGTCTCCTGTTTCATTTACAACAAGGGATTCCTTTGCCAGCCTCAGGGAGTTTAGCCATATTGGCTGAAATTTGGTAAGAATAACAAGAGAACCCTGCACTTGTTTCTGGATCTCTTTCTCTGCCCTCTCCTTCCCCACCCCCTGTCCTGCAAACTGCCCACGCTGTGGCCCCCAGATTTCCCTAGTCTCTCTGTTCAGCTCAGTGACACCCCTGTCGTCTGCATGGCACCCTTCTCTATGCAGCAGCCCAGAAACTGCCCATGCAGAGAGGCAAGGCCCAGAGGGGCTGCCCAGGCTGTGTCCCCCCTCTCAGGGACCAGCCCTGTCCTGACAGGTGTCTGACATGTCTGCTACATGCAGCCTGTTGTCCAGTCACCCACAGTGGGAGCACAAGTTTGGAACCAGTGATTTGGTCCCAGCGCAGAGTTCATGTCTCCCATTGGCACCACATGGAATTTCTTTTTCTAAATCTTTCTTTAAACATTATTACATCCTTATATTTATTTTTTTCTCTCTAGGGATTCCAGGTCTTTTTTCAAATATTATTATTTCAAATAATAATTTCTTGATTATATTTTAAGCCTCTCTTTTCTCTATCATGAGATTTATTTATTACTGATCCCTATCGGTGAAGTTATAGCCTTTGGGGTTTCAGCTTTATGAAGGGCTCTTGTTTACTTTTCACTGAAACCTGAAACATTATATGAGGGAGTTATTATTATTGTTCCCTATTTATGTAAACGAATATGCTGGATCTCTCAGAGATTACTTACCTAATGTCACACAGCTTGTCTCCAAGACTAATTTTTAAGATTTGATAAATCTTAGCAACCTTGAGACAATGGTGGCAGAAGAGATTTGGCAGCTGATGGTGGCTCAGAATCTCCAATCTCCCCCTGTCTCTAGAGCCCCTCACTAGCAGCACACTGGTAGACTTCCATCTCCGGCCAGGTCTTCTTTCAAAATGTGACCAAAAGCCATTTTCCCACTGCACATCTGGAGGGTTACTGCACAGTAATGACAAACACCCATCTGCACCCAGACGATTGGATTGGTCTTTTCAAGGTTCATGATTATTATACATTTTTATGATCCCAATGCCTGAACATTATACAGATGAATCAGTAGTCAGTTGTGAGTTGGCATTTCAAGGCTATCGCCTTCTGACAATGGAGAATTTTATCATCTCTGTATGTCATCACATGGGTGAAATTCATAGAGAAGTAGCACTTTTCCAGTTTCTAGTTCCTTTTGCATGAGAAGAGTTGCTTATTGTGAACGATAAAGGAGATTCTGATATGACCACAAACGTTGAACTTTTTGAATAGAAAACTGAGAAAATCAAAAAAGTAAAGAAAGAACTGTTAGAATTAACAGCCACTCTAGAAGAAGAAACAACTCCACCCGGAAAATAGTTTGAGAGGATGAAAAAAAAAGAAAGAAAAAACACAACCAGGAGAAAGAAAAATGTGACCAACTGCAAGAAAAACAAAGGGGCTTTCAAAGTGAAAAACAAGAACCGATTTCTTGATGTTATGTCCAGAAATTTCTAACCTGAGGAAGACCTAGTGTCAGTAAAACACAAAATATTAAAAAATAAACTTAATGAGACAGTGAGACAGACTCAGAAAGGCACTATAAAGGGGAAAAAAAAAACTAGAACTATATGTTGAAGGTGGAAAAGGAAGATGAGAAACTTTCTAAGGTTCAAGGTCCATTTGAAGAATACAGTGATGATAGAAAATACCCAGCTTGTGTCAGGAGTCCAGACTTTCAAGAATGTAGAGGGAACAAAGAAAGAAATGAATCACTCATTTCAGAGAAGAGATCAGCAGATTGAAGTCACATTTGGCTAAAAAAGAAAATCTGCAAAGGGCTCTCCTGCTCACAACCCCAAATATAGAGGAGACAGTTTTAAGGGGGAGCTTTGTAAATCACACACATACACACACACACACACATATGAGCTAAAGCAATGATGGGTAGACACGCTGAAGGTTTGGACTACTGGGAAGTGTTGTCGATGCGGTGGCAGAACTTAAACTACAGACTGTTGGGGGAAAATGATCAGGAAAAGACTGGTGTGTTGGAACATGAGCAGAGAGAAGAGACTGAGGACTTGAAATTCTGTCTTCAGATGGCAGCAGACCACTACAAAAAAAAAAAAAATCAAGGAATGTCAGAGGTTCCAAAAACAAACAAACTTTTAGACCAATCAACCACACTCTCTTCCATACACAGGGAGTTGGGAATCAACAGAAAGTGAGCAATGCTTCCATGAGAACAAACTTATTATAAGGAGTCTAAAAGTTCCTGCAGAAGGAAAATAAGGGATCAGAATTTCCAGTCTTCTGCAGGTTTCAGCAGGTGGTCATGTAACTGCAGCCCGGATATACCACCTGACCAACAGAGCGAGGGAGCAGATGGTGTTTCCACCCAGGGGAAACCCACCACCTGTGGAACAGCACCTGCTTGGGGATGGAAAAAACATTGGTGGCGACCAGTCTGCTGAGAGTCCAGGGGGCCTGTTGGTTCAGAAGACTGAGGTGAGGAGCCAGTGCCCACAACCCCCATGCCCATGTCCAGGCAGGCACAGAGCATGCTTGCTAGGACTCCAGCTCTTACAATCACAACTATGTCTTCTGTGAGCTAGCACCCCCTCCCACTGGGATCAGTGCCTATTCCAAGAACATGTGGGAAGCCCCCATATGCAAAGAGCAGGGGCTCAAAAGGCCAGTCCAGACCCATTCTCATCACAGTGCTTTCAGTTTTGATTAGTGATTCTTATTTTGAGTTCATATTAGCAGTTCACAAAAATCACATTAAAGAGATGACAAAGGTGCTGCTTGCACATGTTGGCTACTGCTTTTTCAGACCATGACTGCTTTGAGTTTGGGGCCCTAGGGCCAAGGCCAGCCACTGAATTGTCACAAAATATAACTTTGAACTCTGTTCACTACTTTCATAGAAAAAATAGCATGCCAACCTGAAAGCTGGTCGTTTGCCTTCAAGACAGTTCATATTTCCAGATTCTTGTTCTTGCAGAGACTTGTTCTGCAATGCCCCAAGTCTTCCCCTGTATGTCCCTTTACCCTCTACCTGGTTTCTCTAGTCCTCCAGAAGCCATCTGCAAAAAGACCTCAGTTTTTCCATGATTTATTTAAATAACAACACATCTATTTACACTATTTCAAACTTCACCATTGGAAGGTCCACCTTCTCCAGCTGGCAGTTACACAATGTTACATTTCTGTACATTCTGCTCTAGAAATCCACACTAAGTGGGAATACCACCCAGATCCCCTCATAGGTTGAGATACATTAGTCTCAGCTTCTAGAAATATGAGCTACTAACAATTTGTAGCTGTGACTCTAATGAGGAGTGGGCCTTGACCCTAGGGGACTGCTCTGTCCAGAGCTAAGCCCCTCTCTGCAAGTCACACACAGTCACTGGCCAATGCCAGGACACGGGAGAGTCCCTTGTCTCATGTGTAACAATCCTAATATGTCAGCTCCTGAGCTCTCTAGAGAATTTCCTGAGGCTCCACTTGTAACTGCATTCATATTTTTCTTCTCTCCCTGCTTAGTTCTGTCCTCCTCACATTGCAGGTGTATCTCCTGAAAGCAAGCAGCCTTAAGTCTTCTGCACACAGCTTTTTGTCTGGGTGGTTTCCAGGAAACACTCGAGATAGGTAATGTCACAGTGAGTCTAAGAAGCAGACCAAGGAGAAATGGGTGGGCACTGAGCTTTTCCTAGAGAAAAAGGACATTAATGCATATGTGTATAACATTTTTCAAATCACATGGACGAACTCTCAGTTAAGCATAATTTCATATCTGACATCCATGTAGTCGCTGGAAGTTTGAAGAAACTCTTCTTCCTGTTACAGTGGGAAAGCGAAAGATTCTATTCCCAGCCTGTGTCCAGAACACGAGCCATTCACCAGCCAGCCCCACCCTCCAAGGATTTGTCCAGGCATCTGAGAGTAGGACTGCTCTCTGCCCTACTCCGAGGTGATGCATTACTCCATCCAACAGCAGAGGGCAGCAAAGCCCATATTCTGATCCCAGAGACTATCAGAATTTCCCAGTCCTAGTCTCAGGGCACAGAATCAGAGAACTTTGTCACTCAAGACTAAATCAGTTAGTGGAATAACTAATCTGGAGTAACTAAGCTAAACTGGAATAAAGATTGTAAATAACTGGCAAAAGAATCCCAACTACTGAGAATAGTGATTGCTGAAATAAACTCTAAAGGACAAGGAATCAGACCTGACAATTTTATGTATGTATGTATGTATGTATGTATGTATGTATGTATGCATGTATGTATGTATTTGTTTGTTTGTTTGTTCATTTATTTATTTATTTATTTATTTATTTATTCATTCATTTATTTATTTATTTATTTATTTATTTATTTATTTATTTATTTATTTATTTATTTATTTATTTATTTTGAGACGAGGTTTCGCTATTTTGCCATGGAACCGCAGGTTCATGTTGCCCGGGGTACCATGGAATCGAGCAATCCCTAGCCTCAGCTTCCAGGTAGCTGGGATTACAGGCGCGCGTCACCACGCCCAGCTATTTTTTGGGACTAGGTCTCGCTGTTTTTGCCTCAAGTGGGACTCGAACCGCGATCCCAAGCCCCAGCCACTTCATAGGCTGAAGCTTACAGGCGCGAGCCACCATGCCCGGCTAGATCTGACAAATTTTAGCTTACCCATCTCTGAGCTTCCTTTTCTGAAATCTCTGAGCCAATTAAGTAAATGAATCAATTACTGGAATTGAATTATCTTAAATTGTGAATTATGAATTATATTCCTTGAATTATGGATTATCAGTGGCTACAGATCTACCTTCCCATTTAGTTGCTCTACCACTCATTGGCCAAAGGTCACCTGGAAACAAGGTAAATGACCTCAGGGGAAAAAGACAAGCTTCCCCCTCCATATACAGTCAAAAGGTCACTAACTAATTTAGGTGCCCTTGATGTTCAATGATCATTAAAGAAAAATTAGAAACACATCCTGACCAGTCCACTGCTGGTCAAGTCTATCTCTGTTGTATTTTGCCAGGAGTCCAACAGATGAATCACATAAAACAAAATCTGCTCACAAAATCCCTGCTGGGATAAAGGACATGATCAAGGCACAATCATATATGAAACTTTCTGATGTTTTAAGAAAAAGAAGCAAATAAAGGGAATCACAGACATCAAAGGAGGGCAGGAGACTTCTTAAATCCAAACTCTCTGGTTATATGTCTTTTGGGCTATTCTAAAAAATATACTTGTATTCTATTTATGGTGAGATGAGGGTCAAGGTCTTGAAGGGCAATCATTGACAGAGAATAGATAACTACTCCTGAAATCGGGCAAGAAAATAAGCAAAGCAGGATACTTAACTAACAAACAGGAGCACTGACTCTTTAAACCCAGCCACTTCTTAGGTCAGTCCCAGCCCACATGAATAGTAGCAATACACTACCTTAAAAAGAGGCAAAAACAGATTTATTCATTAAAAAGACAAAAGTCTCTGAGGATATAAGGAACCACTGTGGTGATTCTATCTTACCATATAGTTCAGTTTCTAGCCCAAAAAGCTACAATGGGTCCTTCAGCCTCATGAGTCCACAAAATGGCAGCTGTCCCACCTTCAAGCCAAATGAAGAAACCAAGACAGCATCATCAATTCTCCTCCAAGGGCACCACTCCAGCATTTTCTCAGTCCAAATCACCAATATTCACTCAGAACAGCAGCAGCAACCACTTCAAATGTCTCATGATGAAAACAGCAGCACTAGAAGTTCTCTTCAGGTCTCCAAACAATTCCCAAACTTTGAAGTTTCTAAGTAAAAGCAAGTACTGAGTTTCCAAGTCAGCTTACACAGGTCACAAGTTTCTCCAACATGCTTTTCTGGGTTCCTCACTAGCTTGGATTGGAGGATGGAAGCCTACAGGATGGTTGGCTTTGCTGGTCTGCTGTTGCACATGGCAGTGGCAGCTCTGAGGCCTCCAGCCTCCTTGCTGCTTCACTACTCTCTCCCTTCTCTAGCTTTCTCTGTGTCCTCTCCAGCTGTATTCCTTCCTAAATCCCCTGTATGTCCCTCTGGTGAGAAAATCTTGATTTCCCTTCTCTGAATCTTGACCCACCAGGCCAAAATGTAGCATTACCAAACTGGAGCCATGGCCCCCCAATTTCACCACATTATATCTACCTGGATTTATTTTCATTGCTGTCATGCATGCTTTTCTTCATGTATATCAAAATATGTGATATTGATTAATGTATAATATAAACCAATACTCAAAAGTCAATATATAGATCATTCCATAAGTTCTAACCTTTCCATTCATGAATAAGATATGGCTTTCTACTTTTTTCCTTAAGATTTGAATCCAAAGAGGAAATACAAATGGCCAACAGGTACATGAAAAAATGCTCAACATCATTAGTAATCAGGGAAATGCAAATCAAAACCACAATGAGATACTACCTTACACCAGTAAGAACAGCCCTCATCAAAAAATCAGGTAACAATAAGTGCTGGCGTGGACACAGAGAGAAAGGACCATTCTTACACTGCTGGTGGGAATGTAAACTGGTCCAGCCTCTATGGAAAGCAATGTGGAAGACCCTCAGACAAATGAAAATGAAACACCATTTGACCCAGTAACTGCTCTTCTGGGAATCTACACAAATGCTTATACAAAGGGACATCTTTACTTGGATGTTTACTGCAACAGTATTTATAATTACAAGGTCATGGAAACAACCCAAATGTCTCAAGACAGATGAATGGATGAAAAAGATGTGGTATATATACATAATGGAATATTATTCATCAATTAAAAATGACAAATTTGATGAATTTATGATAATATGAATGTACCTAGAAGAAATCATATTAGCAGAAGCAAGTCAAAAAGAAAAAGACAGACACTAAATGGTTTCACTAATATATGGGTAATAGGGAAAAAAAGCAGAAGGCCAGGAGGAAAAGTCAAAGCAAGCTAATAACCACTAAAGAATACAACTTGGGGGGGTTGAGGAGGACATGGGAGGGAGTAGTCAGGAAGGGAAGGTAGTGGGTGATGCCTGGGGAATATAAAGCTGTGAAACATATATATATATATATATATATATATATATATATATATATATATATATACACAAACAAGCAAGCAAACAAATAAATAAATAAGATTTTTAAAACTGCCTTGCAAAATTACTTTCTGCTTATTCCATACAGACCTTACATAGTTTAATTAGGTTTAGTTTAGTCCTGTTTTCTAATTTCTCTTACAAATAGTTCATTTTTGAGAAACCACATGTTTTAAAACCATGGGCTTGCAAACAAAATACAAATGGTTATTAACATATAGCATCTCTTGCTTATTAACATATAGCATAATTAATCTATCATTAATTAATTTATTTTTTGCTTTAAATTATTAATTTCAAAGACTTTTCTCATAATTGTGTTGGGGTCCTTTGTAGAAATAATAAGTGAATTTAGAATCGGCCATTAATGTAGCATGAATAGCATAGTGAATATGATATGCCTTGAGAAGTAACACTAGGAGGAAGAAACGCTTTGGTATTGTAAATTTCAAGTAGGGTTTAGCAATATTATGCATATTTAACTTTCTTACTTTATTGTTTGAGGGTTCAGGTGAACAAAGCTTAGACTGACTGTACCAGCATGTTGCTAAAAGTTTTCTTTCACATTATTGTGTGTTTCAGGAGAATCTAACTTGATGCCAGGATGTGGCTGGTGGTCCTTCCATCAGAATTCATAGTCAGAATTCATAGTTTTATTTCAGGAGAATATAAGTGGTTGGAAGAGGAAAACATGGCCTTTTGTGGTGTGTGGGATTGACAGGGCTCTGCTCCCAGAGGGGAGAAGAGACAAGCAAAAGGGATAAAATGAACAGGTGTGAGGGACAAATGATCCACCATTTGGAGGTGGGGGGGGACATGAGGACCCGGCCTTGGTTGCTGGGGCTGCAACCATGGAAGAGAGGAAGGGGCTATGGGCATCTGGCCTGTGGGAAATGGTCAGGGCTGGTGAGAGGTCAGCTGTTTTTGAGGGACCTTTATGAGGCCAGCTGGGAAAAGTAGCTTTGGGCTGCAACAGAGCAGGAAAGCAGAGAAGCCTGGGCTTCTGCTGCAAAAGGGCAGTGACTTGGGCAGTTGAAAACCTGAGCCTGGCATTTGTGTAAGTTGATGGTGTGTGCTATAAGAATCTAAATGTTAGGAGGATGGTAGTGAAATGGGGGGAGGAGTGGACTACGACCCCAGGACTGGTGGTACTATATTGGAAGAGCAACTATTCATTCATTGGTGGGTGGAGACTTGGAGAAGGGAGGCCAAGCCTCATTGTGGATGGGATTAGGAAACTAGGGAGGGGACTGAGAAAAACATGTGGGGGAAGAGGGGGGAGAGAAAGAGAGAAAGAAAGAGGAAAAGCAGAGAGGCTGGAGACTTCAGAGCTGTTTCAGCCATGTGTCGGAGCAGGGCAGAAAAGGGAGCCACACCAATGAACTTCCTCTAAGTCTGGCTGAGGCTCTCGGAGAAGCATGTTGGAGAGACATATAACTTGTGCAGGCTGACTTAGAAACTTGGTACTTTGAGGACTCCGTTTAACTTTGAAACTATGAAGCTTGGAAATTGTCTGGAGAACTGAAGAGAATTTGTTGTGTTGCTGTATGGAGTGAGTTTTGCTGCTTTGGGAGCCACTTTAGAGTTGGAACTGAAAGAATGCTGGAGCTGTGCCTTTTGAAGAAGAATTGACAACATTCCTGATTTTCCTCGTTGGATTGGAATCCTTTGCTTTTGGAGAAGGATGGACGATGCCATCTTGAGACAATGCCATCTTGGCTTCTTCCAGCTTGGAGTGAGTGGAGCTGTGTCTTTGAAGAAGGAATGGCAGTGCCATCTTGACTCCTTCATCTGACTTAAGGTAGGGCAGCCACCATTGTGTGGGTGCACATGGCTGAGGAGCCATGTGCAGTTTTGGAATAGAGACTAGACTGTGTGGTAAGATTACTAAAGGGGTTCCCTTGTACCCCTCAGTGACTCTTGTCTAATTTGTCTTTTAAGAAGTAAACTTGTTTTTGTCTCCCTCTTAAGGTTTATGTGGTCTTGCTACTGCATGTGCAGGCTGAGATGAACCTGATGTGTGGTTGGTTTTAAAAGACCAGCTGCTCCCCTTTGTAAGTTTGGTTAAGCACCCCGTTTTGCTTGTTTTCCTACCCAATTTCATAAAGAGCTTGGAAATTTGAACTTTTTCTTGGAGCCTGTTTTATCTAATCTGATTCAAATATCTTTGGGAAGGCTGTGAGTGAGGCTTGAGAAGATGAACTTGTTATTGGTTCCTGTTTTATCTTGGAGCTTTTCTACTACCTAAAGAAGGGATGGACAGCAAAAGAGAAGAGGGACACCCTGTCCTGGACCACCTATTTGGAGGACTGCAAGGGTACTTGTGAACTCAGATTGATAAGACATGAAGTGAGGTAGCTAGGGATTAAAGGACAGATTTTTACATGTGGTGGGGTAACCAGAGTTTACTTGCTTACTTTGTAAAAAAAAAAAAAATAGTTTGTTCACTTTAAGAGCTTGGTCTGGCTTTGGGATTGCAAGAAGGCTGGTGGGGGGGTGTAAGGGGGGGCAAGCAAGGAGGGAGTAGGTCTAAGAAATAAAGGTAACTTTTTGTGCAGAAGCTTAAGGTTTAGTAAAGGTTTTAATCTTTTTGCATCAGATAACTGGTAAAGGTTTTCCTCTGCTTTAGAAAGTTGGTGAGGGTATTAATGGAGTCTTGTTCCACTTTTCACCCAATTTCAGTAACAATTCTATTACATAGAAGTCATAACAGTTCAATTCCTCCTTTTCAAATCTCATACTCCTGTTCTATTTTTTCCCTATGTTACTGTGTCAGCTAGACCAGTCACTAAGTGGTTAATAAAGAGTTGACAGCACTTTAGCTTTCTTTATATCTTTGGAAAAGTGCTTGTTAACATTTTATCAATGAGCGTGGTATTTTCCATGGTTTTTTTTTTGAAAGATACTATTTATCAGGCAAGAAAGATCCAATTTTTAAAGAGTAATTAATAATGATAAAATGTTGATAGAACGTGACAACATGGTGAAATAGGGAAACTCAATGCAATCACTCTCCTGAAAAATAGAGCTTAAAAATGGGGGGAGGGTAGAAGGACTGATACAGCATCCCAGGGAATCTCAGACTTTTGCAATGGGTCAGCTGATCACCTCCAAGAAGACCAAGAACCAGACAGCGAGAACACAAGGGAGCAGCAGCAACTCTGAGGCCAGCAGCCATACCGGCAATTGTCGCACCACCAAGGAGGCACCCACACCCCTGGAATCACAGCCCTTGTTAACAGTAGCAGCAGCAGCATCGCATCCAACCAGGACACCAGCTGACTTCACCTGGGGATAACTTAACACCTGGTGAAACTCGGGAGATTGAGGCAATGGTCGCAGCATCACTGTGGCTGCTTGTGAAGCTGGAACCCCAATATGGGCAGTGTTATTCATTGAAAAAAAAATGTAAGCATTGTTATCACCTGCATCTGAAAAACACAGAGATTAAGATTAGCATAAAGCCAGATAAGGCTGCTTCCCCTTTTTACCTTGATGTCAAGTACCTAAGCATACTTGGTGAATATGCTAATGAAGGGTCCTGTGGCTATGGTACCAAGGCCCGGATGAAAAGGGAAGTATGGACCACCGGGGTATAGTGTGGTTCTGAACTGTGGCCTCTGGTTTCATGAGAGAGGGGGTTTGTAAGGAGAAGGATAAAAGAGGAGAGGAACAGAGATGAGAGATATGGATTTTGGTGAGGAGAGCTGAGAGTGGAGAGCTAAGTGAGAGCGAGAACCTGGAAATTGACATCAGGCATGGAGGTTTTTTGCCTCAGGAAGAGAACAATCCAGGAGCTGAGTCCTTTGGATCTCCCCCCTACCCCCAGCATTAGGTCCCTAAGGGTCAAGATCTGTGTGAAGGCTGAGGAGAGGTGACCCTGAAGAAGTGCGGAGCCAGGTGAAACTCAGATAGACCTGTCTCGGAGAGACCCTCCTGAGACCCACCTGTGCTGGTTGGATTCATCTGGTGCTAACTGGAGTGACAGAGGATCAGGAGCCAATGACATAACATGGTGTTTTCAGCCAGAAGTACACTAAGACTGAGGTAAACCCGACATAGCTCCTTGAGAAGTGGTAGTGGGACTCTATTCCATTTGGAACACTTGTAAGGATGTGGACTCTTTTAGTTTGTTTTTCCTGTATCTGTAAATAAACCTCTATGCCTGCCCTAGTCACTAAGGTTTGATCTCTGAGCAGCTGTTGTATGCAGGTGGAAGAACCCTCAGTAAAAAGGAATTAAAAGGGGGCAGTCCCATACTCCCCATAACACTGCCGTTCCTCCAGAGCCCATTACCATATTGGCTCTAGTACACCACAGAGGAGGCACCTGCAGCCAGCTGGAACCTCTTCCCTCAACAGCAAGGACAAAAATAACAGCAGCAGCAGCAGTAGCATCACCTCTGATCCCAGCACCAACTAGCCCCTCCTGGTAACACCTTTGTTGTTGGGAGGACTCTGGAGGCTGGGACCTCACAGCACCACCACAGCTGCTTGCAGCTCCTGGGGGGAGTGGTGGTGCAGAACTACCACATCCACTGGCCAACCTCCAGGGAGGGCACTCACAGTCCTCTTAGACCATCCTGACTACAACTGGGCACACTCTGGTTGCAGGGGAGATTCGGGGGATTGAGACTCTCTGCTCTACTGCTACAAGTTCACAGGTGAGACGCCCTTCCCTGTGCTTGCCCTGGGCACAGGTCCACTTTCAACACATTCACCCCATGAGGGTGTTCCTGTAAGCTCAGCAGGGACATTAAAAGTTTACCTGGGGAAAGTTCTTTGCCCACAGGAACACTGGCATGTGAGTAAGCTCAGTTGAGTAGGGCAGATAACCCAGCAGGGAAGAGGCCCTCCAGCCAACCAAGGAAAAGAAAAATTTAAAAAAAAAGGCAAAATAACATTTCTCCACACTTTTTCTTTTTTGATTGTTTGGTTTGTTTGTTACGGTCTTGGTGTTTTGCTGTTGTTGTTTGTTTTTCTCTCCATCCTGTTGGTTTCTTTCTGCTCTGCTTTGTTTTCCTCTCTCCCTATCTGTATTGTTTTTCTTTATTTGTCTTTTTTATTTCTTATCCTTTTTCTTTTTTTCTCTCATACTTTTCTGCCTCCCTCTTTCTCTACTTTCTCCTTTGAATATTCCCTACTTTCACATTTTTTCTTCCTTTTTCTTATTCTTCCCTTCTTTCTTTTCCCCATTTTTCTTCTTTCCTACCTTTTTCCTTCTTTATCTCTCCCTCTCCTTTTTTTCACTTTTCATCTCTCCTGGAACCACAACTTCAAAAGAGGAAAACCTTGGCAAGAGCAACCCTTTAATCCCAGTGGCTCCACTCCACGTAGAAGAACCTAACAACAGAAAACAGAAGTTCACTCCAGGAAGCCAGCAGGTATCTCACAGCAGACTGATCACCACTTGTGCTTATCAGGTACCTACTACATAGGACCCCAGCCCACCCCAGACTGAGACCTGGAACCTCTCTTCAGAGTGGGGGGTTAGAAAGATAGAGGTCCAAGGGCAAATCAAAGTTCATATCAGCAATTGCCACAGCAGAAGAGTGCCCAGGCAGGAGCTTCAGGAAAGCTTCACACTCAAGCCCCTCCTGTCATAACATTAACCTAGGAACCCCACCCATTGACATCAGCCACCTGGCCGTCACAAGCCCAAGCAGAAACTGTAGGAACATCCATCTCCAATTCTAGTAAAATCAAGTGGCAAACAAACAAAATAGAGGGCTTAACCAAACTTATAAAGGGAAGCAGCTGGCCCTTTAAAGCCAGCCACACACCAGGTTCTTCCCAGCCTGCGCATGCAGTAGCAAGACCACATAAACTTTAAGAGGGAGGCAAAACCAAATTTACTTATTGAAAGACAAGTTAGACAAGAGTCATTGAGGAGTACAAGAAAACCCCTTTGGTAATCATCCCACACAGTCCAGTCTCTAGTCCAAAGAGCACATAGCTGCAGCAAACATGTTTGTCCATAAAGTGACAGCTGCCTTAAGCTGGATGAAGGAGTTAAGATGGTGCTGCCACTCCTTCTTCAAAGACATAGCTCCACTCACTCCAAGCCAGAAGAAGCCAAGATGGCATCATCAATCCTTTTCCAAAAGCAGAAAATTCAAATCCAATGAGGAAAACCAGGATAGCGTTATCAATTTTTCTCCAAAAGATACCATTCAGGCATTCTTTAAGCTCCAACTTTAAAGTGGCCTAGCATCAGCAAAACTCACTTGATATAGTAACACAACAAATACTTCAGACATCTCACACTGAAAATGGCAACACAGCAAACTCACTTCAGTTCTCCAGAAGACTTCCAACCTTCACAGTTTCAAAATTAAACGAAGTTTTCATGTACCACATTTCCAAGACAGCTCACATAGGTCACAAGTTTTTCCAACATGCTTCCCTGGGCTCCTCACTGGCCTAGGTTGGGAATGGAAGCCCACAGCTTGGCTTTCTTCAATCTCTGCTGTTCCACATGGCAGTGACAGCTCTAAGACCTCCAGCCTCTCTGCACCTTCCTTCTACATTCTGTTCTCTGTTCTCCTTTGTGTCTCCTTTCCTTGTCTTTTTCTCTATCCCCTCCCTAATCCTTTAATTCTCTTTTTGTGAGAGAAGGCTTAACTTCCCTTCTCCAAGTCTCCAACCACCAGGACACATTGGCTGCCATTCTAATGCAGCACAACCAGTACTTCCTAACACTAGTAGCACAAAACAACTGGATAGGGGTGACCAAAAGCCCTGGTTGCCATCAGCAGGCACCAGTTAACAGAAGCTGGGCAGGGAGAGGCAGGTACCTGTACAACTACCTCTGTACACCAACCACAGTGGCCCAGTAACTAAACAAATACATCCACAACTTGGCAAAATCTCCAAGTAATCATGCCAACCAACACCAGTGGTACAGGGGCACCACAGGCAGAACAAATCCAAAGGCAAACTATGGGATGAAAAAAAATCACAAATGACCAAATGAATATACCAGGGAATAATATACTACAGAAAGAAAGTCAGTCCACTGAAATCAATAGCATGGACATGGAAGTTATTTCAATCTGACTGAAAAAGAATACAAAGACACCATAATGAAAACACTGAAAGATATAAGAGAAAAGGGAAAGAAGTTAAAGAATGATATGCAGAATACAATCAACAAAGTAAAGAATGAAAAATGAAACTTAAAAAAAAAAACAGAGAAACTTAAGAATACCCATGAAGAAAGAATAGAAGGAATGGAAAAACGTATCAGTATTCTCCAGGACTCAGAGTTAAAAAGAATTCAAGAAGAAAAGGAGGGAGAGGTGCAAAGGAAGAAGACTAAAAAAAACACTCCAAGAACTATGAGAAAAGGAAACATTAGAATCATGGGAATACCAGAAGGAGAGGAGAGAGACAAAGGAACTGAGAAACTATTCAAGGAAATAATTGAAGAGAACTTCCCAAATGTAAAGCAAGAAACAAAAATAGAGATACAGGAAGCTAGAAGAACACCAATCTACCACAATGAAAAGGAAACTACTGCAAGAAACATAATAGTAAAACTTCAAAAAAATCCAAAACAGAGAACATATAATGAAGCTAGCAAGAGGTGAAAAATAGATAATCTATAAAGAAAAACCTATTGGGCTCACATCAGACTTCTCAGAAGAAACACTTCGGACAAGAAGAGAATGGAGCAACACAGTCAACAAACTCCAAGAGAAAAAAATGCCAGCCAAGGATACTTTATTCCACAAAGCTCTCATTCCTCTATGAGGGAAAAAGGTGAACCTTCTCAGGCAAACAAAATCTTCAGAAATTCACCTCTACTGATCCTGCCCTTCAAGACATCTTACAAGATTTAAAATTTAAACCAACAGAGGAACAAACAAGAAGAGCATAACAAGGTAATGAATAGAACAACAAATAGATAAAGAAAATGACAAATATGGACCACTACATACCAATAATTGCCCTAAATGATAATGGACTAGATGCACTAATAAAAAGACACAAACTAACAGAATGGATTAAAAAACAGAACCCATCCTTTTGCTGTCTCCAAGAAACACAACTGCTAAAAATAAACATAGATTGAAAGTGAAGAGTTGTAAAAATATCTTGCAAGCAAATGGACCCCAAAAGAAGGCAGGTACAGCTATACTTATATCTGACAAAATAAACCTCAAACTGAAAAAGGTGACAAGAGACACAAATGGCTACTACATAGTGATCAGGGACTCAATACACCAGAAAGGCATAACACTCAATATATATGTACCAAATGAAGGACCACCAAAATACATCAGACAATTGCTAATGTCTTTGGAAAAAGACATTACAGAAAATAAATATGTGGTAGGAGATTTCAACTGCCCACTCTCACCAAGAGATAAATCAATGAAACAAAAAATAAACAAGGATACAGTAACTCTAAATGAACACCTACGCTAAATGGATCTAATCGCCACCCCCAGTTTTTCTGCACCTCAGAAAAACTGAGTATACAGACTTCTCAACTGCACATGGATCATTCTCTAGAATCAACCATGTACTAGGCCATAAGACCAGCATCAGCAAATTCATGGAGATTGAAATCATACCATCTATTTTCTCTGACTATAAATGTATTAAAATAGTAATTAACCATGAAAAGAAGAACTGCAAACCTCCCATTTCATGGAGACTGAAGGTGTCACTATCGTAAAAAGTGTAAATTAATGAGAAAATCAAAGATGAAATAAAGAAATATTTTGAGATGAATGACAATGAGGGTATAACCTTCCAGAATACATGGGATGCCACAAAGGCAGTAATAAGAGGGAAATAAATAGCAAGACAGTCCCACATAAAGAAACAATAGAATATCCAAAGAAACAACCTAATCTCACATCTGAGAAAATTAGAGAAAGCACAACAGAAAAATCCAAAAGGAAGTATAAGGGAGGAGATAATCAAAATTGAAGCAGAAATAAATGAAACAGAAACAAAAAGACAATAGAAAAGATCAACAAAACAAAAAAAATCTCTATGACATTCTTTAAAGAAATAGAACAAATACTATTGAAATTCATATGGAATAATTAAAAAAGCTGTTTCTTTGAAAAGATAAACAAAATAGATAAACCTCTAGCCAGATTCACAAAGAAGAGAGAAAACAGAAATAAACAGAATCACAAATGAAAGAGAAGTTATAACAGACAAAGCAGAAACACTGAGGATAATTAGTGATTACTACAGACATCTATATGCAAACAAGTCTAACAACCTCAGTGAGATGAACAAATTTTTAGAAGCATACATCCATCCAAAATTGGATAAAGAAGACATAGAAAACCTAAATAAACCAATCTCAAGCAGCAAAATTGAAGCAATAATAAAATCATTTCCCAAAAACAAAAGCCCTGAACCAGATGAATTTACAAATGAGTTATACAAGATGTTCAGAGATGAACTGATGCCTTTCTTACAAAAACTCTTTCAAAAAATAGAGAAATCAGCAACACTATCAAATACATTTTACGAAGCTAACATCACACTAATACCAAAAACAATCAAAGATAACACAAAGAAAGAAAATTACAGGTCAATTTCCCTAATGAACACAGATGCAAAAATTCTCAAGAAAATCCTAGCAAACAGAATCTAACAATGCATCGAAAAAATAATACACCATGACCAAGTGGGATTTATCCCAGGGAAACAAGGATGGTTAAACACCCAAACATCAGTTAATGTAATCAAACACATCAACAAGAAGAAAAAGAAAAACCACGTGGTCATCTCAATAGATGCTGAGAAAGCTTTTGACAAAGTTCAACATCCATCTATGATGAAGTTCCTTGAAATTGTGGATATAAGGAATGACCTTAACATAATAAAAGCAATATATGACAAACCCACAGCCAATATCATCCTAAATGGTGAAAAACTGAAAGCCTTCCCTTTGAGATCAGGAACAAGGGAAGACTGTCCACTCTCACCATTGCTTTTCAATATAATACTTGAAGTCCTAGCGAGAGCAATAAGGCAATAGAAGGACATACAAGGAATACAAATAGGGAAAGAAGTAAAATTATCACCGTTTGCAGATAGCATGATAATTTATATAGAAAACTCTAAAATTCCACAGAAAAACTAATGAAAATAATAAACCAGTTCAGTAAGGTAGCTGGTTATAAAAGCAACACAAAAAACAGTTGCTTTTTTTATATGCAAAAAATCATTCTGAAGAAGAAATTAAGAAAGCCATTCCATTTACAATTGTACCAACAAAAATTAAATACCTGGGAGTAAACTTACCGAAAGATGTGAAGGACCTATACAAAGAGAACTATAAAACATTACTAAAAGAAATAGAAGAAAACACAAAGAAATGGAAAGATATTCCCTGCTCATGGATTGGAAGAATCAATGTTATCAAAATGGCCACTAAAAGCAATGTACAAACTCAATGCAATTCCAATAAAAATCTCTATGACATTCTTTAAAGAAATAGAACAAACACTATTGAAATTCATATGGAATAATTAAAAAAAAACAAAAACAAAAACACAAATAGCCAAAGCTCTCCTAACCAAAAGGGAGCAAACAGAGGGATTGCACTCCCAGACTTTAAATTATACTACAAAGCCATAATAATTAAGACAGCATGGTACTGGAATAAAAACAGACACACAGATCAATGAAACAGAATTTAAAGTCCAAATATAAATCCACATGTGTATGATCAACTAATCTTTGACAAAGTGTCAAAAAACAAAAAAGGAGCAAGGATATTCTTTTCAACAAATGGTGCTGGGAAAACTGGACTGCTATATGCAAAAGAATGAACACAGAATACTCTCCCTACACCAAGTACAAAAATCAACTCAAAATGGATAAAAGACTTGGATCTAAGGCCTGAAATCATAAAATAAATAGAAGAAAATGGGCAAAACTCTCCAAGACTTACACTTCAGAAACCTTTTTCAGGACACATCTACAAATGCTAAAAAAAAAAGAAGGAAAATATAAACAGCTGGGACTACATCAACTCAAAAGCTTCTGTACAGCAAAAGAGATAATAAACAAAACAAAAAGAAACCCAACCAAATGGGAGAAAAAATTTTGCCCTCCATACAAATGATACCGGTCTGATAACAAAGATCCACAAGGAACTCACATAGCTTAACAAAACAAAGCAAAAAGCCCAGTCAAAAAATGAGGTGAAGTCGACTGGACATGGGGCGCATGTTTGTAAGCGGCAGCCTAGGAAGCTGTGGCCAGAACCGGGGATCGCAGTTCCAGTCCTGCTCGGGGTAACATAGCGAGATCTAGTTCCAAAAACATAGCTGGACACGCACCCATGTGCCCATGGTGGCACGCGCCTGTAATCCCAACTACCTGGGAAGCTGAGGCTAGGGATTGCTTGAGTCCGTAGTACCCCGGGTAACGTGAACTTGTGGTTCCACGGGCAAAAATAGCAAGACCTAATCACAAAAAAAAAAAAAAAAAAAAAAAAAAAAAAAAAAAAAAAAAAAAAAAAAAAAAAAAAAAAAAAAAAAAAAAAAAAAAAAAAAAAAAAAAAAAAAAAAAAAAAAAAAAAAAAAAAAAAAAAAAAAAAAAAAAAAAAAAAAAAAGGGTTAAGAGGGAAAAAGACACTTCTCAAAAGAAGAAATACAAATGGCCAATAGACATACGAAAAAATGCTCACCATCATTAATAATCAGAAAATGCTAATCAAAGCAACAATGAGATATCATTTCACACCAGTGAGAATGGCCCATACAAAAAAATGGGCAACAACAAATGCTGGTGTGAATGTGGAGAGAAAGGAACACTTTTATACTGCTTGTGGGAATGCAAACTGGTTCCAGCCACTATGAATATCTGTTTGGACGATCCTTAAACTACTGAAAATGGAATTCCCACTTGATCCAGCAATCCCATGTCTAGGACTCTACCCAAAGGTGACAAAAACTCTAATTTATAAAGACACCTGTACCCAGATGTTTATTACAGTGTTATTTAGAATAGCCAAGATATGGAAACAACCCAAATGTCCAAAATGGATGAATGGTACAGAAAACTGTGGTGTATGTACACAATGGAATATAAATAATCAATCAAAAAAGATAAACATCATTTGCCACAACATGGATAAAGCTAGAAGGAATCATGCTGGAAGAAATAGGCCATAAAGAAAAAGAGAGATATTGGATGGTCTCACATAGATGAGGGATAAGGGGAAAAAATAAACAGACAAGAAAAATTTAAAGCTAACTTTCAGTAGATTTGAAGCACAGAGCATGAGAGGGGGAAGAGGGAATTGTGGGTGGAAGGGGCACAAAAGATTAAGATAGTGGTTTATGGGCGATAGGTGTTGGGAGAACCCCAGGATAGATAATGATATTTAAAAAAAAGAAATTGTACCCACAAAATATAAAAAAAATAATTAAGAAAAAAATAAATTATAGATAAAATGTTTAATGCCACTAGATGTATTTAAATGAATGCATAGTTTTTTCTCTCTTCAAATTACATTTCTCATAACCTTTCCTCTGTTCCTGGGGTGTCCAAGTCCCAGGGTTATGATCTTCTGGCCTGGCAGCCACCCTTCTGGGGACTGAAGCCCATGATGATGCTCTCTCTTCTTATACCAGAATTCTACCCACAGTTCTCCTTTCCTTGCTTGCCTGCAAGCTGTGTATCATTGGGGCAGTTTCTCCTATGAGCCTGCTTCCCAGTGGTGCCACCCAGTTACACTCCAAGGCATGGAGACATTGGTGGAAGATTCTAGAAATCTTTACTCTTTTTCCATGCCTATGTCAATTTTCATCTTAAAAGAAGTTGGTGTTCTTTGCCAACTTTGGATCAATCTCAAATTAGTAAAAATATTACTTGCATCCTATTGTTCAGAGATGATTTCAGTTTGGGACTGCGTTTGTTATGGAATAATCAAGAATCATTTATTTCATTTCAGTGATGGTAGCAGAGTTCTTATAGCACATAGAGTTACTTTACTGCATTGGCCAAACAAACAACAAAGCCTTGCAAAATTCTCAAAACAAAAACAAAAATGAGACAAAACAAAATCCTTTAGTCCCCATCTAATTACTTCAGGAAGCTGTGCCACAGAACATGCTTTCCTCTAAAGCCTTTGGTTCTTCTGTGGTCACTTTTCTGTTTTCTGTAATTAAGTCAATACAAAGATTTACCAGCAGTCCTTTCAAGGTGATCACAGTTGTAATGCTGGTATTTCTAAAGAGATGGTAATGTGTGTGTATGTGTGTTTGGGTGTGTGGGGGATTGCTCTTTAACCAGACTGGAGACTGGAGGTATTTAATTGAGATTCACTGACACATTAAAATGCAAATGTTTGTTTGTGACGCTCATTGAAATGCAGAGCACTACTAGGTAATCAGTATTTAAGGACTAGACAACCAATATTTAACAGGCCTCCTGAGTTTTCCAGCTCAGTGCAATGCACCAGGATAATATATATATATATATATATATTTCTGGTTAGTTAGTGGAGGATCAAATGAAATCTTAGTTCCCTAGTTTAGTGTGGTTAGTTACCAATAAATTTTTATAATTGATTTCCTTGAAGATCAAACCAGTAGAGGAATTTCTCTGGGTGATCTGAAAATTCATCCCGTTCCTATTAGGAAATGTAAACAGAATGTTGGAATAGTCTCCTTCTGCCTGTAACTGCATCGAGTGCAAGGATTAGCACCTAAAGTTCAGAATATGGTGTAGATTCTGCCATTGGTATTTTAAATTTGACCTAAGAAAAATATAATTTAGAAATAGGTATGTTTTACCATAATTTAAAGTTTAGCACAATTGAATGAGTCTAGAGGCACTGATAAACTACTCTGGGATTTTCCCACATCTTCTCTTTAGTCTTCTCGTGAGAGACAGCCATGGAGAGTTCCTCATCTCTCCATTCCCAGATAAATTCTCCTATTTCCTTTCTTTACCTGTAGGTACTTTGCTCTTTTGTATTCTGAGAGAAAACTGTATCCTGGAAGATAACATCGAAAATGCTGACCACCGGGTGGGAGTCAAAAAAAACTGATGTCAACCAGAACTTTCAGGTGCTGATACTGCCAAGGAAGGATATGCTGACCCCTGCCCACCTCCTACCTACTCCCTCTTAGCTCTGAATAAATACCCTAGTGCTCAGCCAAAGGGCAGGATGGGGGGCTTTTTGACCAGTCTTCTAGCCTCCTCAACTTGTCAATGAATAGAACCAACCACTTCCTTTCCTCAAACTCTGTTTTGTTCAGGTGGCTGGGGAACCGGAGACCAACCTTCTTTTTATATATATATAAATTTCACAACATTGTAATCTCAATGATTTGTCCCCCCCCCACCCTACCCTCCCTTTCCCCCCTTTCCCTCCTGCTCAAAGTTGTGCGGTTCAGTTTGGTGCTTAGCTTGTTTGGACTTTTCCTCAAGGCTTTTGTTTATTTTTTTCACTATATCCCATATATTAGTGAAACCATTTGGTTTCTGTCTTTTTCTTTATGGCTTGTTTCTGCTAATATGATTTCTTCTAAATACATCCATAGACCAACCTTCTTTATCACCTGCACTCAGGAAATCCTTCCTGAGAAACCAGCCTGGTCAGGGAGCCAGAGTGCTAAATCTCCCTCTTTTCTGAGGCCAAAGAGCTGAGGTACCCCGGGAGGGGAGTACCTGCTGTCTTTGTCTGTTGCAGAGGAACTGGTCACCTGAGATAAGTGTTTGTTTTTAGGCTTTTTCTTCTGAAATCTGTGGTCCAGACACATTTGTTTTCAGTCACAGCCTTCTAACTAAGAATCATGTTATGTATCTTAGCTGAGGAGTCCTGTGGGACCAGGACACTCAACCTAGTTTTGTGTCATCAATGATCAGAACTGGATTTGGGACTCTGGAGACTTCTTTTACTTTTTTTTTGCCTATGTAATTAATCAATTGATTTCTGGTCAAACTGCCTCCCCCCTGACCCCCAAATTTCATTATATAGATAGAAAGTTAGCAAATAAAGAGCAGAGGGTTCGTTATTTGTAAAAGAAAAGACGTCTCAGTTGGGGGGAATGTCCCTCTGTAAGAGTAGGGCCTGCCAGTCATAAGAAAATAATCTGCCACAGTGAAAGACTAAGGAGATGAAGAGACCCTGTAACAGAATTAATTCTGTTCTTGGAATTGGACGTCTACATATTCCAGTTGAGAGGGGTCTCAGAAGTCATTTAGTTCATGAAGATTATTGATTTTTCCTGAAAAGCTCATCTGTGCCAAGCTTTGTGCAGGAATCAGAGATGTAACATGATGATGAACTAGAAGTGATCTTTGTCCTGAGTACAGTAGAGAAACAGTGATGCAGTGATGGGGTCAGAGGCCTAAGCCAGGAGAAGGGAGGGCATTTGGAGGCTGAATGGGTAGACCTCAGTAATACCCCACGGGAACACCAGCATCACAGCCTGAGGATTTCTTTGTTCAAAGGGTCTACTCCTGTCTTGGCTCCCTGAGTAAGAGTTCTCCACTTCCCCAGCACCATGGACAGCAGAGCTGCTATTTTGTCAGCTGGCACTAAAGGTGATGGCTGCCCACCTGCCAGTCAGATGTCACCTGTAGCTGTCACCTGGGACTGCCACCTGATTTTTCCCCTGCAGGACTCGGGCTGTAAGGAAAGTGTGTGTCATCCAGATATTTTAGTGCCTAGTATTGTGTGTGGTGAGGTGGATTATCTTTCAGAGCTTGGGGTTTTAAATGAGGGTCCCAATCACTCTCTTCTTAAATATGTATTCCCAGCCAACCAACATTCCCACACCTGAAATTTACCACACCAAGGTGTCTGCTCCACCTGGGACTGCTCTTTTTGAACATGCCTGAGATCCTTGAAAGTCAAAAGCAGAAAGTCAGACCTGGGGGGGGCGGACTTTAGGATCTGGCACAGCATCCTCATTTTATAAAGAGAATTGGAGGCACAGAGGAGCTTGTAGGCTTTCAGGACACATGGAGAGACAATTGTCATCTCTGACCTCTAGGCCAATGAAGCCAACTCTCTGTGGTATTTATGAGACCATATGGCATAATCTCAGAACTTGGAATCTCATGATCCCAGCCTTCCAAGTGATTCCCTGCCCCATACAGAGAGACCTGATGCTTTGAGTTCTTCTAAAGCAAAGTGGGTCTTGATTATGGAGCCTCTCTGAGATGGACTGTGGCATGTCCCCAACTTGTAACTGCAGCAGACACAGCACTCATTATGGATGAAGCAGACAGGCCTCTCCTATTATTGGTCTCTGTGACCTCTGAAGAATCCAGACTGATAGATATCACTGGCTGTGGAAGGTGATTGACAGGCAGGAGCCTCCCTGAGAGTTGTAACAGTATGAATGACAGTTTAGGACCTGTGACCTTTCCTTCAAAATAGGGAATAAGGGAATTAAAAATAAGTTGCCTAGAGAGTATCAGATAGTCTATGATTCCACACAGGGAGGTTGGGGCAGGGAGACCATGAACTTGGAGGTGAATCAAGCCAGGTGAATGCATGAAACACTATTTCAGAACCCCCTTGAAGCTGGCTCCACATGGTAGATGGGAGGCAAGGATGCTTTTACTGAAGTGGTTACTGCCCAAGCAAAATGTAAACCATTCAGGACTTAGCCATGCCACCTTGGTACTGAGATTTCCTTTATATAAGACTGTCTTTCATGCAAAGATGACTTAGAACTCTATGGAATGCAGATGATATAAGCTGCCATAGTATTTAAAATATCATTACTGGGCTTGTATTAGATATCAGGGAGCAACAAAGAATGAGATAAACACACCAGGATGAGCTCTACCCTCATGGAGATTACTGAGGTAAGAGAGTGTGTATGTATATGCAAAAACATAGACACATCATACCTTTATAGGACACATAGACATGTGAGCTTAGTAAGTAAAAAGCTCATTCCATTTTTGTGTTGGGAAACAATTCTGAAGATTTCCTTCAAGCAACATAATCCAGCCTAATGGAAAAAGCACAGGTCTTAGCTCTATCCATTGTGACACTATTTAACTTTTCAGATTTCTCCCAGTCCCACCTAGTTTCCCCACTGACCAGTATGGGGCAGAGACTGCCCTTTGAAGATGTGGCATGTGTTTTGCAGAGGGACATTTTAGGCACGAATCATGCAAAAGGAATAATTCTAGGTCTCTCAAGGTGTTTGTGGTCCCAAGACAATAAGAGAGATGGTATGAGATGCCCATATCTCTATTCTACCAGACAAGTGACCCCTGACATAGACCAGGTGACTCTTGAGCTCCATGTCTCTGCATATCCTGATAATGTGCCTCGAGTGTTTAGGTGTGCCACTCACAGGTCTAACCTCCCACTTCTGCCATCTCAGTTAGTCACAGGATACCATATCTGCATCCTGTTGGCCACCACCATGCTTCAGCCACTACATTTCTCTCTGTGACAGCTTCCTAACTTCTCTCCATACTTTCAAGCCCATTCCACCCATCTCCTAATCCTTCTATAATACTGCAGATAAGAATGATCTTTCTAAATCATAAGTTGTATATTTCTCTCCTGTGTGAAACCCCCCAATGGCTCCCTCATAGTTCAGGATGAAATTTAAACACCTTGAGCTACTTAAAGAGGTTCCTAAGCTGCCTTGAAAAAGCTCTGCAGGTGCAGCACTTGAGGCAGTTCTGTCCCTCCCCCCCCAACACCAACTGTATGACCACTTGTCTCCTGCACCAGCACCAATGTGCTGGGCATCCTTTCCTCCCTCCACTCTGGGAGTCACTTGTGGTTCCCCTGTTCTCTATGTGGACATTACTTTCCCTGATGGTGGAACCGTGGGCTGGGCACTCTCCCTGACTTCTCATGGTATCAGTAGTCACCCTTCCCTGTGGTGGGTGCAAAGGGCCCACCTTCTGACTTGCTTCACCAACTGTCAGCACTGTAGGAAGGATAGTTAACACCCTGTGTTCCAAGCTTTTCATCTGAAAACTAGAATTGATTATAACAATGATGTCATGGGACCATTTACAAAAAGCTGAAGAGTGAATATGTACAATGCACTTTAAATAGCTTCTGACACAGAGTAGAGACTAAAGGAGAGCTGAATTTGTATGATACAATATGTAAAATATGATATACAAAATATGTAACACAGAATAATATAGGAAAGCATGAATATGACCATCATGTTATATTGCTATTATTATTATCACTGTACTTCTTTCCTGGCTTAACTCCAGAATATAACAAAACAGTCTCTTTTTTGCATGGGTGGATTAGTTTCACACATACCACACTACCATCTAAGTTTTGTTTGATTTATGTTACTTGATTACTGGGAAATTTTAACCTGCCAGGACTGAAAGAGCCCTGTATTTCAAGCTATCACTAAATGGACATTTTAGTTTCATATATCAGCCTCTTATAAGCTTTGTTAGGCTGAGAGGGCCTCACCAGTCAGGAAGTCCTCTGGGATGCTGCCCTTGAGATGCTGAGGACTCCACTGTGCATGCTGGGGAAAGCACTAAAGGTAGCATCACTTTTAAAGGTTTTACCTGTGTTACCCTGGGGCAAAACGGATGCGCTTGAGTTACCCTCTCCTCTAACTACCCCATTAAAGAGACTTATTCTGCAGGTCCCTTTGACTCCCTTGGAAAAATGCTAAAAATCATGAACTTGGTGAGTTTCACCTCAACTGCTCTTTAATGGGAAACTCAAAGAATGGGTTAGAATGTAGGCAGTGGGATGGGGGATCTGGTCCTGGGCCCAGGGATTAGGGGCATCCTGGGGTCATAATGAGGTGGGGGAGGAGTGTGTAGAGCAAAATGTTTTCTACCTTGCCACTGGCTCCCCTCTACCTGCTTACTTGCTCCCCAGGACTTCCCAGGGTGTTTGCAAATCAGACACTTACAGCTGCTCCTGATGCAGTGTGCCTACTCCCTGGGTGCCATTGTCTTCTGTTACTTTAGGATTGCAAATTTCATAGAGGACAATGCTAAAATGTGAGAAAGGACTTGATTAGAATTTCCTTTCTTAGATACAAGAAGGAGGAAGAAGGAAAACGTGTTTTTCTTTGTAATGTGATAACTCACAAAACTGTTCCTTGGAAGGTGGGGAAACAAAAATTGAATGTATAAATATTGGGTCGAGAACAAAGAAGGTGATCAGCCATTTTTGATTCAGCCATTTTGGGAGGAGAGATGGACCAAAGGGCCTTGGGCCTTTGACCCACAGTGGCAACCTCATGGCTTTCAATAAGCATAAGATGAACGTGCCTGCTGAAAGTTAAAGAGGTTGGACACTTGAACTCCATGTTGGAGTTTGTCTTACTGAGTTTGACTCAAATGTTTCTGGAGAGGCCATGTGATCTAGGCCTGAGAAGAAAATAAGTTTTGCTGGTTCCTGTACTAGGGAGTTTCTTTCTACTACCTGGAGAAAGACAACATGGAGAAGGAAGACAGGATCATGCCTTTGACTACATGCTTGGAAACTGGAACATGCCAAGAAGGAAGGATGCTCTGTTTGGAACATGTGCTGATGAACACTGAAGGACTGGACAAGTGGTGAGATCAACAGGACTAAGAGACTGAGGGGTTGTTGTTGTTTTTTTTAATGTTAGGGTAGTTGGGGTTTCTCTTACATGTTTTTTATGTAGTGAATAATTAAGAAATCACTTTGTTTAGTAATTAGGAAATCACTTTGTTTTGTCATAAATTAGACTCTAAGAGTCTTGTTCTAGCTTTGAAAATATAATAAATTCTGGGGATGGTGGTAAGGACCCACAATCAGAAATATGGGATGTCTTTAGGCTGCAGGAGCTGAAAAGGCAAATTGAGACAAGCTAGTAAATTGTAACCTACAGTTTCTGAAATTTTTTCCTCCTGTAGTCTCTGGGGCAGGTGGCTAGAATCTGAAAATTCAAGGTGCTACAGCTTTAAGTCAGCCTAGAAGAAACAGGCAGATGATCTTCTGGTTTTAAAGTAGAAAGCCTCCCTTGCAGGAAAACACTCCCTTTCTACCTTAACCTCCAGAAAAGTACATGCTTGCTCAGTAGGCATGCCTGCCCCTCCAAGAGAGCAGTTCTTTTCATTTTAGAAAGAGTTTTGTGAAGTGTTGTGCTTCACACTGAAAGATCATTTCTCTGTGACTTGCAGCAGCATAATTTGATGTTTTGAAGAATGACGGTTACAGTCACTGAGAGCTGAGAGAAGATCCCTTGCCTTAGGAATGAAAGTGGAGCTCCTCCCAGGGCAGTTCCCCCCTTCCACAAACTGTGAATAAAACCCAAACAACAGAACTGAGGTATGGCTGGTGACCCTCAGGGCTGCACAAAACTTCACCTTCTCCTTTTATAATATCTTCCTCACCAAAACAGTATTGATCAGCACAGGATTTGGTTCATGGACACAGGATAGAGAGATCTTTAAGCAATGAAGATAATTGATATTGACTGTATGCCTGGACACATCAATGAGAAGTCTTATTTATTTACTCCTTAGCTTAATCTTGATGGAGGGGGAAATGTCTAGCTTCTTTTAGAGATGAGAAAATTGGGGCTCAGAGACATGAGTTCACTTGGCAGAGGTCAGTTGGTCACAGTAAATTCAGTCTGGGGCCCACAGTCTAGTGATCTGTACATGCCAGGTCCCTTCCCTTCCCCAGGGGGAGAGTCTAGTGTTGTGGTACCAGAGGCAGTGATGTTTGCTTTGGGGAGTAGGAAGAAAGAGAAAACACCATTATAGGATTTTTGGAACCTGGGGACACCCAGAGGATACCATCAGGCTCCATGTGGAAGAATGTGTGCTTGTAATGAGCAATGGATGAGGGGAGTTGAGGAGGGCAGTGCACATGGATAAGAGTGCAGACAGGGTTGCTGTCAGAATTTGACATCTGTGACCCATGGGAGAAGCCCAGTGATTGCTGCCAGATTCCCACACTACTTCTAACAGGAGTTCTGGAAGCACAACGGAAAAATTCTTCACTTCCTTCTTGCACATATTTCCCTGAAGAGCGTCAATGTAGGCTGTGTCCCAAGGTAGAAAAGGCACTGGGAAGGGGGGTTCAAAGTGGGAACCAGTGAATTTAACCTGATAGGATGACTCTCTCATGTTTTTTTTTTTTCAAGTTCTCTCACTTGACAAGAAAGAGATTTAGCTTCTCCACAGAGGCAGAAATAATTTATGACATCCATTTTACTATCTGGAAGCCTCCATACAGCTTTATATAATAGTTTGTGTTGTCTTTATAGATTTTTTTCCTAAGGAACATTTTAATCTCGCTAGAGTAAATAATATCAATCACAATGCTCATATAATCATTATTGGCCTGGGTCTTTCCTTTGATTGATTTTTAAATATTGTTTTCTATGCTGGAGGCAGTCAGTATGAAAACAAAGTTTTGAATCTCCAGTCTGAATTTTTTTCAACTATCAACTGACTATCCACCAGAACACCCTCTTTTTAGGTCACTATTCCATACAAAATACTTCCCTCCCTGAAAGAACAGAGGAAAGTCCTGGTGAAAGGAAGATTCTAGAGCAGCTGCTAGTCTGGAAAACTCTTCTACCACTCCCTAGCTTTGTTTCCTTGGGCACCTGGGGGACCCTCTCCAGGTTTCTCAATTTGCTGAAATGAACATCATGATTAAATATACCCCCCTATATGTTGTAAGAACACAATGAAAAAACTCACCTAAAGCTTTTGAAGTGAAGCATTTTGGTAGAGTTCAAAAATGTCAACATTTATTGTAATTGCATCCCAACTTCCCTCCCCAAATGACCCGCATACAGACTTAGCAGAACCTCCCTAATTCTTCCAGTTGCAGCCTACATGTTACCCCTCTAAGAAGTCTCCCACCACCATCCTCTCCCTTTTCCTTGACAGAGTGAATGTGTTCCTCTGCAGGTCCTTCTGAAGACACTTCCTTTATTCATACAGACAATAAATACTGAAGAGTTGGGAGAGCGTTGTATGTGGACAAGTCCCCGTCCTGGATTCCGATGGTTGAGAAAGGTTTTCTGAGTCCTTCATAAGGTGTCTCGCAGCAAAAAGGGGGTATCTTCTCCAAGAGCTGTCATCTCTCAAAACCCGTAAAGCTCAGGGTATGAGTCTGAGACTAGTTTGTCTATATCTAGTTTTCCTATCTTCTTCTTCTGCATTTTGCTTTATTATCCAATCTTACCATGTGCTTTTTGATCCCCACCCTTCTTTTCTCTTTAAGTTTAGAAGTGATAGATTACTTGGACTTAAAGTCTGATAGCAAGTCCTTGGAACAACAAAAATATCATATGATTTGACACAACATATGGTAATGGGTCACTTTGGTTGTGAAAAATAGACCTTAACAGAGCAGAAAAGATTTTTGAGAAGCCTCAACTAGTTTGTCACCATAATAGCCAAAAAATTGATTGTGTTGCTTGAGTGTAGAATCAGTGAGAAGTGGGAGGAACCTACACACGTTGAAGTTGATTTGATAGAATTTGCTATAGTAACAATGTGGAGTAGGATAAAAAGAGAAATAAACCAAGGAGAAATATAAGGCTAGTTCTGAGTAATTAGGTGAAGATGGTGGTACTATAAGCCTTGGGAGATATATATTATATACTAGATTTATTGGGGGCATGATCAGTTTGAGACTCTCAGCAGATGCCTTGGTGGCCAGATTGCATAGAGAGATGAAGCAGGTGCTCCATGGACAGGTGAGGAATACAAGGCTAACATGGAAGTCTTCAGAATACACTGAACCTTGGGGATAGATGTGAACGCAGGTGGAGAAGAGCAGTTCCAATAGGTAATACTTGCTCTACAACTGGAGATGGAGAGAAGGAAATAAATCTCATAGATGTGAATGTGAAGAGGCAGTTAGTCATGGAGAGGGACACAGAAGGGAGCTAAGAAAGAACTTAAGAAGGGAGTTACTTTTTAAATGTTATTGTGAATTCAACCCTTTCCATCACTTCTCATAAATCCTGTAAAACCAGCAAGGGGAAAGAAAAGAAAGCTGTAACCACATCTTTAATGGAACAGCTATAACTACATAACAAAGGTCAAAGGATGCCCAATGCAGTACAGTATTGGGTAGGGCTTTGCGAGAGAGCAGAATGTTGACACCCATGCTGGGTGTCTCAGGAAAGCCATGAAGGGGTACTTCTTCAGGAGGGGGTGCGCCGAGTGCAGTCAGATCCCTACATGTATAGCCAGTGAGGGGAAGCCACAAGGCACACTGATTCAGTGCTGATCAAGAAATATCAGGAATAGAAGCAAATGAAAAATCACACAAGGAGCATAGGGAAGAAGAAAGCTCCATATTTTCAGTGATCCTACAGATCCCTCTCTCTAGCATGTGGAAAGAGAATAAAGGCTTAGACACTCACAAATGTAACACTGGGCCACAGAAACTTCCTGCTAACCTTGAGTATATCTCTGTCCCTCCCAACAACTGGTCCAGGAAAAAGTCAACTATTCAGGATTATCAAAATGGAACAAGGACAGTTACTGTAAAATTGGAGAAGAAACAAACACATAGTACACAAGAGGTAATTATCACAAAAATACAGCCAAGGAGAAAAAGGAAACTGTGATCAAACATTCCATTATCAAGTAATGGATACTATAGACACATTCAGCATCCATTCCAATGTCCTTGGAGCTTTTCTAGCTGACTGGGAAACACAAAGCTTCATTTCTCAGATTCAGTTGTAGCTCCACCTTTGGCAAAATTCAAGCTAGCAAACTCCCCCACCTACGATTTAGAGAAGGAAGCAAATGATGGGAGGCATGCTGTGAGGAACTGACCTGGTGAAAGCACAGGGAGAGAGGTGACTGGTTCTCAGGCACAGGGTAGAGTTTTCAGTGCATGGTCCCCAGATGCAAAGTATGAGCATAAGAGATGGAAGCAATAGGTTCCTGCTTGAACACTGTGTTATACCATGGGGTGTTCAAGCCTAATTCCCTAAGCCTCTGACAGCCCTCCATGTACTACTTCTGTACAATCAACATTCACAGAAACACAAAGCAAATGTCAAAAATTATAGAAGATGATGATATAGCAGGGAGAGATAAAACATGAGTTACAAAGATCAAGAAGATGGAGGAGTGAATTTTTATATAAATTTTGAAGATTTTTTTTTTTTTCCCCCAGGAGAAGGAACTACTTTATTCAGGATATGCATTTATTTTTTTTTTAAGATTTTTTTTTACTTTGTTATACATATTTTTTTTAATTAATTAATTTATTTATTTTACCAGGATTCACCCCCCCC
>PVHY01017003.1:0-32412 GCA_004024945.1 Uropsilus gracilis
CTCAAAACATATGGAAACATAAAAATACAAGTGGACACATAAATCTTTGATTTAATAATATAACTCATGCTTTTAGTAAACAAGTCATTATTCAGGATTTATTATCTTAAACAATAAGATAGGTCACATATAGTATTACATATACCAATTTGTGGCCTAATGTAATTTTATTTTCTATGATCTTTCAAAATTTTCTGTGCTGGATAATCTTCAAATAAACCATCTAACTATTGAAAGTTTTTGGTCAAATTTAATTTTGAAGTTTTCCTTTTTTAAAATTTTTATTTATTTATTTTATTGTTGTATTCCCAGGGGTTTCTGACTACCTTATCTGTAAACTTCATCTTAATCTTTTGTGCTCAACTCTTCCCTGATTTCCTCTCCCTCCCTTCCACCACAACTCACCTTGCATATGCTTTAGTTCTGCTGTCAGGTTGCTAGTTCTAATATTTTCTTGTCCTTTTGCTTGTTTTTTATATATTCCACTTAGAAGTGAAACAAATTTAGGTTTTGTCTTCTTTTTGGCTTATTTCTGCTAGCATGATTCCTTCTACCTCCATCCATGTTGCCACACAACCGACACCACAAAATATCTTTCAGAACACATCTATACATACAAAGAAAAGGAAGGAAAATGTAAACAGCTGGAGCTACATCAAACTGAAAAGCTTCTGCACAGCAAAGGAGGTAATAACCAAAACAAACATGCTCAACTTAATGGGAAAATTGTTTTGTACACTACTCAACTAGCAAAGATCCATAAAGAACTCACACAGCTTAACAAAAACAAATCAAAAAGCCAGTCAAAATATGTGAAGTGTTTAAGAGATACTTCTCCAAAGATGAAGTCTGCCCTTTTTAATATTGTTACTTTTCAAAGTTCCTGTAATGAATTTATGACTCAGAAATATTTTCAAGTATTTTATGGGTCAACATTTCACAGTATCTTCAGTTTCAGTTTTTTTTTTTTTAAATTAACTTAGCTTGGATATTTTACTACAAATCATTTGATTTGATATTATTTCACTATACTGTGAGTTGCCTTTATCAGTGTAACTTCTTTTTTAAAATTTTTCATTTTTCATTTTACATTGTTATCTACCCTGTGTCTCTTGTGTTTAAAAATATTCAAATATATCATTTTTACATTGAAGTTATAATATCTTCCTATTCATATTATCTTTTAGCTGACTGAGTTAGTACATGACTTTCAAATATTTTGGTATCAGGACTCCTTAACATTCATTAATATTACTGAGTGTCTCAGAAAGCTTTCATTTATGATGTATAAACAAGAAACCATGACATATTTATTTATTTACATAAAAATATCAGCAAATCTTTTGCAGGCTAATTTAGATCTTTTTTTTTAATGAAAATAACTACAATTTCTAGATTAGAAACTTTCAAAACAGGCTAAAATTTCCTAAGCAAAGATTTATGATAGCAGCTCCTCTCTCTAAATTCTACTTACAAAAGGAAAGTCATAAAGAAATGACATAGTCCCATGAGCTCCCTAAATAACACTTTAATAGAATTTAATGTCTTAATAAATAATATGGGAAGAAAATCCAATAAAGAACTTATTCCATGAAATTTTGTTTATTGTTTCTTAGGCAAGTTGCTTGGTCTCAAAGGAGCTCACTTTTTTATTTGCAGTAAAATTGTGGCAACTTTTCTTACCACACAGTAATTTCATTAAAAAAAAAAAAGACAAAGAAAACATGGATATCCTCTAGTTACAAATTGCAATTTAAATGCAGATTTGTAAATGTCACTCATCTGATTTTTTTCTCCAGAATTTCTGGCAATATTTCACTGTTGCCCATGTGCTAATGTCACTGGTTCATCTAAGGCATTGGTGATTTGTGAAAGTTGTGTCAACATCAGTATTTTCTTTTCCAAGTGATTCTCCTGAAGTTTAACATTAGTTCTTTGAATAAAATTATCTTCTACCAGGTGATTAACACTTTTAATCTCCTTGTATAGTATTTATGTACTTAGCAAATTCTCCTGATAATCCTTTAGGAGAACTAACCTGCTATAAAGAGAGTTATCCTCCTCTCCCATGACAGAACATCTGTTCTCAAGGAAAGGAGCTGTCTAGCCAAAAATCATATTCTTAAAAAATTATCAGTCTATAAATGATAAGTAGGCAATCTTCTTTATCCTTTAATAGCAAATTATTTGCAGTTTTACCTATGGTAATAGTTTTTCATATATTTAACTGGAGCCTCTGTGGGCATGAAAACATGGGGAAAAAGCTAAAAAATTAAATCTCTTTTCTCACTAAAATCAAATTTGAAAAGAATTAAGGCTCCCTAGACTCTTAGAAATTTGATTAAGAACCATTGTTCTAAAATTTCCCTTTCTTCAATTTCAGAATTAATCCTCTTAGTTAACATTAGTTAGCCATATCAAAATTGGACATGTTTTCTCATTGTTTTATGTGTGGATTTCTTTCTAAATTATTTTGCCTAAAGGGAACTAATTCACTGAAAGCAGGATTTATGAAAACAAGGGTTTTCTCAAGTATTTCAATGAAAAAAATAGAAAATTATATACAGTCATGAGTTCAATGAAGTTAAGGGACAAAATAAATTTATGTATATTTACTTAATCTATATCTGCTACCAGTCACTGCTGGTCTTGTTTCTGTCAGTAGAGATTAGTTCTGTTAGCCAAAGATCTCAATAATTAAATCTCTTTACTATCTTTGTTAGTGAGCTAGTGTTTTATTTTAAATTACCTTAGACTTGATGAATTAAAACAAGCAGTATATTTTATCTTAGCAGTGAACAGTATTGGAATAAAAAGACAAGAATATATAGGGAACAGGCCTGTGACTGGATGAATGGCAGAGAGCATAAAATGTGCAGGTCTGTGGTCTTGACATTAGTGTTACCAAAATAACTAGAGGATGTTAAACCTATACCGAAAATAAGCAAACACCCTGTCCCCAACTTCACTGACACTTAGTACTTGCATGATGGGATCATGAACTCCATGACCAATGGCAATAAAGAAGACTGTGGAGATGACTGCATAAGTTTTCTCTTCAAGACTCTATAACTTTGCCACCTTGATGTACCAATAGCATAGAATAACTCAGAATCTATCTATCTATCTATCTATCTATCTATCTATCTATCTATCTATCTATCTATCTATCTATCTATCTATCTATCTATCTATCTATCTATCTATCTATCTATCTATCTATCATCTATCTATCTGTAGAATTTCTCAAGGGCTTCAACTAATCTTTGAAAGCAAGTTCATTATAGCACATCCCACCCCCCCTTATATAGAGAGGGCAGATATTCATCTTTATCAGTACTGATATACAAAGGCCATAGCTTTAGGGACTTGGCGCATGATCACTGTGCAGCATGATTGGTTTAATGATCTGATGTCTTAGTTATTTTGGGTAAAGAAACCTGAAATTTCAATTTTTAGTGTCTACAAATTACATAGCCAGTTCTGTTGATACATATTCCAGTTATGGATTTACTTTCTCTGTCTCTGTGCCTCCAGCACAAAGAAGCAGCAGCCAAGAACTTAAGACACTTCTTGATTTATTGACATACAATCTTCTAATTGACAATAAGAGATGCAACACTGATGCACAACCACAGGATCAATGACCCACCATACTCTAGTTCAATCAGAAGCAGCTCACTCAAGGAACTGCAAAAGGTTACTTCAGGTGAAAGGGAGTGGAGGGATGAAATTGTCAAGTATTTGTTGCTGACACCAATGTCTTCTCTAATTTCTTTTTTCTATGCTTCTCAATAACATATAATGTCATTTAAGGCTTTTACTCTTTTAGTCATACTTTCTTTAAGATTTTATTATTTCCACCGATAGTATTCCTAGCATATTAAGAAAAAATAACTTTCAAGATTTTCAGGCTTTCTTTTTTAAATGTCTGTCTTCTCTGTGTCATTATTCTAGCCAGCTGTTAGGAATAAATTAGCATGCAGTCTGTGAGATTGGCAGGAATAGAAAAGGTTTGAAATATTTGGAAGAATGAATCAATAGGTTTTAAACTATTGAGATATAGAGTTCTAAGTATATAGGTTAAACGAGAGCTTTTAGTTTGTAACTTATGCTCAAAATGACCAGAAACTAAAAATGGTTTGAAGCATACTATGATTTTAGAAACTGAAAGAGTGTATTATCGATATTTTAATGGTGATTTTGAGAATTTTATTTTGGAATGTTCCCTAATGAGAAGTTAAATTCTTGATAAGAAAATCTGATTTGTTCTTTCATTCTTTGAAAGCATATTATTTAGTAGTCTAAGAGAAGCTAATTAACTTATGTACACAGATTCTAGGGAAATGAAGTTGCTTGACTATTTCTGTATTCCTTTCCCATTCTCTCAGGCAAGGGGCGTGGGGTCTGTGTGACTATCTTGAAAGTTATGATTTGATTGTCTTGTCTTGCTAAACACTGAATGCTGGTAACCCTGTTCCAGGTAGAAGTGCAATATTAAACATTTTACCATGAAAAGGAAATAAATGTACCAAGAGAGAAAACAGATAACCTAGTTATCTGTGGGGACTGCAGGCAATTCTAAATTGCAAGGCATACTAATGTATGCAAAGCTCATTACAGACACTCCAGGCCTCTGTTGTAATTCTAGGACAGCATAGAAACTTGCCAATAAACAAAGCTCTTAGATGGTTGTTTAAAATGCTGCCTTTAGTCAACATTATTCACAAAACTAAATGTATTTCTGACTCATATTCCCACTTCTTGAGGAGGAAGGTGACTGATGGATTTTTGTTGTGTTTTAGAGTTGGTATATTTTCTTGGAGAATGAATTTTGATTGTCCTCTACTGGATGATATTGGTTGATATGTTTTGTATGGGGAAAGAGTATTAGACTGGGAAGTCAGAAAACTTGAGTTCACATCCTAGCTTCATTTTTAATCAGCCCAGTGGCAGCAGCCATATGCAATCCTACTCTAAATTTCAGTGCCTTCTTTTTGAAAATAGAGATTTTATTGTCTGTATGATCTTTTTTATGAATGATATTGGGAAGAACAATATGCAATGAGTCTTACAAATCGCAACTACTACATATATGCTAGATATAGCCTTTTACCAATCTTGAAACCTTGTATTTGAAAGAGCAGATATGACTTGAGGTTACAAAGGACCTAGTAGCTTAGATAATCAAATTAAGTGAAGTTATATTAGCCACTCTTTTATGGTATACCTCAAAATAATGACACTAGAGTACACTTAGAATTTTTTAGGAGTTGGACCCTAAATAGCATTTAAAGAGCAGAAACTGCTTAGTGAGCATGAGGCCATTGAAGTTCAGTGGTGGCAGAGCATTGCTCTTGGTGGTATGTGGGGGGGGTGCTGGTTGGGTCAGAATGTCCATATAGCTGCTAGATGTAGACATGATGTCAGTAAAAGAGAATCAGTATATTTACTGGGGAATCCTGAACAGAAAAGGACTAAAAATGTGAATAATACAACAAATAGTGTAAACATTAGTGGATTAAAGCATAAAAGGGAGACAAACATGGGAATGTTTACTAAAGTGATTCAAGGAAATGGTGAAGATGGAGCAGCAGGTAATCTTGCGAGCTGATGAGGACTTATCTGGGTACAACAAGAAGGTTTGTTCTATCTGTATTGTTCTGCTAGGAAGTGATATATCTGTGTTTCCTTAAAAGGAAAAAACTTGTGTTCTAGTTTATTTAAGAATGGATCCCCAGGATCTAGATAGGAGGTAGTAAATAGGGAGGAGAAAAGTCACAAAAAATGAACAAATTGTCCATCCTAAAGACAACCGGTGTTTGATTTTGTAGGATTCTACTTCTAAATTGTTGTGTAAAATGTATTGGTGCATTGTCTTCCTGTAGGAAAAAAGGTGAACATTTTATTCATCATTTTCTATCTCCATCAATCAAGGGTACTCTTGAGGATAAGTCCTTCACATATCTGTGAATGCTGAGTGCAGAGATGGTTTCTGCATGATGACAAAAACCCCTGGGTCACAAAGTGAGTGAGTACATGTCCAGGTCTATCAATTGAAGTAAATGCTTTAGATAAATGGAAGTTTCTTTAAAACTGGTTACTACAGAAATCACAGGTCAAAAACTGGTCACAACAGGAGTCACAGGTATAAAAATATGGGGCTGAAAAGAGAAGTGTTCACAGCACAAAAGGGAAGCTTTCAGAGAAAAGATAATAATTTTTAAAAAATTTAAATTATTTAAAAAACTCAAAATGAAGCTATTTACACAATTCTCATTTACTGTACCACATATGTGTTTTCATTTTCATTAGATGAGTAGATATGTTTTTATTTTTTGTTTTTGTGAAAAGAACAAAATCATAGAGAATAATTGGCCCACAGGATAAAAAAATAATTAGAATCTAAACTAGTGGTACTTAAATCCTCTTCAACTTAATTTGGTTCTATATTTTAGGAGACTAGAAGGAAAAATGTCTCAACCTTAAAAATCATATTCATAGCTTCATGTAGCATGTTGCATTTCTTCCACCTGTTGATGTATACATCAGTTTTCAGAGTATAGAGTTTTTTGTTTTTAAACACAATGTTCTTTATTTTACACATCTTGAGTTCAGGATGGTTTGGATAAAGTAATTCATGTGAATAAATGATTGAGTAATTATAAGGTATAAATAACTGTAGGAAAAACTTGAGTCTAATAAAATGGTAGATGCTCCATTCAGGAATCAGTAAGAATACATCAATCCTTTCCAAATTTTCTGTATATACATACTCTTTTCTATTAAAGATAAGACTCTCAGTGTAAACTGCTCTTCTTGTCAGTTGATACTTTTGCTGCTTGCCTTTCACAACTCACTCCATCAAACAATTTTCTTCTTTTTTATTAAAACTCAGCATGGGCTTCATATTATAAAGCTACAAGGAAGTTTTCCTCTTGCAGCTGATTTCTATGCTCATCTAAAGCTTTCCTTCTCCAATGTGTGTGTGTGTGTGTGTGTGTGTGTGTGTGTATTCTGCAATTGGCCATGTTTTCGGTGATAGCCACCAAAACCCTTACATACTATACACTTATGGGAGGGGCTCCTTCCAGTTTTTGTACAGATTTTTATCACTCATCAGGGCACTTCACTCTGTTTTAATAGGTCATGATTTTGTGATAAATTACAAGTCTTTAATGTGAAAATGTTTCTTCTTAGAAATCCCATAGTTTATATTCAATCTGTACCTTACTATGTTCAGAAAATGACTTATTCAAGAGCAAAAATGTAGTCTATCTTTTGTCTAAGTGTTAGTTTATCTTACTCCTGAGGGAGATGACAAGAAGTAATAATGCAGAATGTCAAATTTAATTACTGTTACTGAAAATATGTCATCCCGAAATATTTTGTAAAAGATTAAGTAATGACTTCAGAAGGAATTATTTTCATTCTAAACAAGGAAGATAACCACCAGTCGCCATCTCTGCCTAAGATAGATATGTACCTGTGAAATTACTAATAACTACCATTAATAGGTGCTATAATCATTATATACACATAATTTTGATTTAACATAGCACTACAAGTCAGATAAGTATTTTAAGGTGAAAATAAAATACCCTAAGAGATGATTGGCCTCGTCCAAGGCTGTACCATTACATTCTTTTCCATTAGAAGAAAATTCAATCTCTTTACATGACCCTGTTGATTTCAACCTTGCACATTTAGAAAATGTGCACTTTTATCTATGTATATTATACTTTAGGAAAAATACTGTAAAACTATTGCAAAAATAATTTAAAAATCTTCTATGAAAAAAGTTCCAGGGTTGCATGACCTCTTCTAAATAGTTATTATATATTTAGGGAAAAATATATATATTCTAATTTTACCCACACATTTTCAGATTTTAGATTGGGGGGTCTTCTTTTCCAAGCCATTTTATGGAATTCAGTGGTTTAATTTCTAGTTATATACATCATGGCAATGTTTTTAAGTGAGCATCAAAAGCTTGTAAAAGATTGTACCTAATAGGCTAACATTAGAGGAAAAAAGTCAAAATCTTATTAAAATTAGAGTTGAAAATAAAAAAATACAGCATGAATTATAATACATTCATTGAATAAAACATATAACAATGAGAATGAACAAACTGCAACTATATGAATTACTATTTATTAGACAGAAGTAATATGAGCCAAGTCAAACATTGACTACATTCATGCTAAATTCAAAAATAACATGCATTTTATTACATATAGAATTTATATCTCATTTAAGTACACCACATATATGTGTATATATTATATGATACATAGTATATAGATAATGTTCTAAATTCTGTTTGTGCTATTTCATTGTTCTTTGTCTCAAGATGCTTCTAGTTTCTTTGAACAATATTTTTATTGCACATAGAATACTACTATGGCAATTGATTCTTTTTCTTCTGAATCTCTAGGATAGTCATCATGTTTAATTAAAACAATTAGCAGAATGGTTTTTAAGGCAATTTCCAGCATATATTGAACCATAAAGTACAGAGTTTACATATGCTTCTTTACCACTGATTTTCCCTTTAATCAGCATTTTACATTTGTGTGGTCTGTTACAATGGATAAATCGATATTTATTTATTGTTATTAAACAAATTCATACTTTATATTAGTGTTCACGCTTCTAAAATCAGGTAGGGATGGATGAAACCTATATTATGATTTTGATTTCACTTTGAAGTGGAATGTGAAGCAATCATCTTGGAAGGACGTAATCAATAAAAGTATATTTTGAAATGAACTGTACATAAAATTAATAATAAATATTTATCTTCATTTTCTAAAACCTTTTTAATTAATGAACTTTTAAAAATATCACTGCTTAATTAAAGTTGCATTTATAAAAAGTGTACCTACATACACAACTGAGACCGAAAATTCAAATAATATGTTGACGTGAACTGCTAGTATCTTAACCCTCTGGGAATGGTTCTAACTGTGACTAATCTTGGATCTAATTCTCAGGTGCCTAGGGGAGCCTTCAAAGGTTAGGGAAAAGTCCAAATTTCATTCTCAGTCAGTAAGGAGGAGACATGTCTTCTTGAAAAATGGTTTGACTCCTTCCAGGTGTCTGCGGGGTCCAATTTTGTAAGTTTGTTCTGAAACTTATTGGAAAACTGATTTACAATATATTCAGTTTGATTTTCTAGGAAAAGACAAGATCACTATATTCTACTTTCTTCAAATACATGTGAGCAACTTCTGAGTTTTGTAATTGAAATTCATTTTTATAACATTTTATTAACATTTTGCAATTTAAGTAAATTCCTGGTTACAGACTATAGGTTTTTTATACTATTAAATTAGTCATGAATTTCATGTTGAACATTTTTTCATTGGCATTATTAATATTTCAAAAACAAAACGTTAGCAAGTGAAATTTTGTGAATTTCCTTTAGCACAACTTTATTAATTTTTTAAAATAATGAAGTATTGAGGTACTCATTATCATCACATTAGCAATGGAAAATATCTGCCTCAGAATTTTTAAATTTATTTTCTATAGCATTGATTAAACACAGAAAATTATATTTCTTCAAAAACTTAATTGCCACAATTTAAAGTAGTTGCTTTTTAAATATTAAAACAATCACAATATCTTCACTTTCTGTTACCCTTGTGATTCTATGAAACATTTTGATCTGCTTGTTTTAATCTTTAGTGGCATTTTCATGCTTGGGATGCCATTTCATAATTATATGACCTCCTAGTATTTTAAAGTTCTCATATACAATGGTCCATCAAAACATTTGCTGGATATATTGGCAAATGAAAACAAAAATCAGAGAAAAATGAAAGGGTCCAGACACCTGAGTTTCTTTTATTTTACTTTTTATTTTTAAAACACAGTTTTTTTTTTAAATTATTAGACAATACTGGTCATGTTTACACGGTTGTATTATACCCCTTATTCTCTATCCCCCCTCCTTTCCCTCTTCTCTCTAGTCACTCCAACTTCTCACGCTGCAAGCTGTTGGTCTGTGTTTAGTTCACTGGTCTTTTCTATTTCTGGAACTATGCCTTTTTTTCCTGGGTGTGGACTTGCACTCCTGTATAGCAACAGATGAAGCTGCTCGAATCTCCAGGAGTAGCTGAGGCAGATAGTCAAACCAAGCACGCTGGGGACTTGTAGGGCAGATATGTGGTTCACTTCTCCAGGATCCTTTCTGGTGTGTGTCACCTGTTTCTGGTTCTGTGCCATACAGTTCTGATATCTAGGTTTGGGAATTCAACTCCCAGCTGTTGGTGGTGGAGATGTTTTCTGCTGGGGCAGACTTTCCTATGTGATTGGTCCAACTCCTCTCCCCTCTCCTGTCAGCGGTTCTGCCATGAGGCCACAGCCAATCACTGTGACTTTCTCCCCCCATTGATTGGTAAAGGAAGGAGCCTCTTTCCTGTTGCACATTACTGTGGGCTTGGGGTTTGATTCCCCAGCATCAGAGATGATTGATATGGGCAGAAATCTGTGCCAGGTCACCTCAGTTGCTGGTTTCACCTTCCTGTCTTAGTGGTTCCTAACACACTGCTTGTCCCACCAGATGGTGAGTATATCCAGGTCTATTATTACTTCCTTTCCTCTGCATTATATCTGCATCTGGAGAGACTGGATTTTTCTTTCCCAGTGCAGGTCTGATTGATATTGGAATAGACCAAAGGGGGACCTCTCCCCACCTGTCCCAGTCCACGTGGGGCCAGAGGCTGGTTTCCCCAGCCTATGATCCCTGGACCCAGAGTCCCTGAGACCCTGGGGTCTTGGTGGCATAGGACTCACCCTTATCCCCCTTGCCTTTTGCTGGAACTCTTCTCCAAGGGCCTGTGCCATTTGAAAGACACTGTGTTTAAATAAAGATAAATTGTAGTAGACAAATTTACTCTCCCAAATATTTTAAAACATAGTAGCTATTAGTAGCATTTTTTTCAATGATCAGATTTTCCATTTTAAGAAATGAAATGCAAATATATCTGTTAATAATCGATCTTCTAAAAATTATAAAAGATCAATGTAGCACAGCACCACAGCAAACCTATTTCTGAGTCGGATTGGTATTTGATTTTCTGCTCACAATATACAATTAGGTAACCTTGGAAATAATATAATAACCCTCATTGCAGTCTTGGCAAATATCATTCATGATATCATAAATATCATTTACCATGATATTTGTCATTGATCACTTTTTTGTGTGCTTCCCCCAGAACTAAAGAATTTATACAAAAATAAGCAGTGTGGTTTAAATTATGTCTTCCTCTTTTTCTCCCTCTCCCTTCATTTCCTTCTTATCCCCTCTGTCTTATCCTTCCATTCCCTTTCACACTCCAAACATGAACAGACATATACACAAGTTGACATATATAAGATTGCTTTCACACATATGACTCTTACTTTTAAATCCTAATAATGTTATAAGTATTAAATTTTAAAATACACATAAATACTTCATTCTTGAGCACAATAACATCTCAGTCATTATTTTTTTCCAAATGCCAACTATATCATATTGAAGTGAGTTTCTTGAGTAATTTATTGCTAGCAATTAATAAAAAATGCACTTCTTTTTATTAGTAATCCTTATACTTTATGATCTGTGTGTGATTTTTACAAACTATGTCAGATTATCATATGTTTCAAAGCATCTTTAGTGTCATTTGGTCACATTTACTTTTTTAGCTAAGGAAACTGAGCCAGAGATATTTCAGAACATGCCAGAATTATCTTAAAATAATTCCTGTGCATATTTTATCAAAATGATCTATTCCTCTTTTATGCAGAAATCAAGAGAAATTGTCTCCCTTGAGAAATTTTTTGAAAAAGTAGTAGAAGCATAAGCTTGGACAGCTCTAAGTTCAAATGGAATAATGCAGTACAGGAGGAACATGTTTATTTCCACATTTGTCCAAACTTTTGAATGAATGATGAAATGCTTTGAGGAGGTTTTTTAATATTGCAATCATTTGCAAGAAACAAGTTGTTCTTTATTTGTTATCTTTCAATTTGATGTGTGCTTTCCACTCAATTTAAAATAGATTTAAATAAGTTGACTAACTAGTAAAGGCAATGCTGACTGAGAAAGAGACTGCATACCCTGTAGAGTAAGTAATCATAATTTAGAGTTTTAGTAGATAATGAAAATTAGGAGAAATCTGAGCTGGTTTCAGGACCAGCCAAATTAAAGCATGGCTCAGTTCTTAATTTGTAACCTGGATGTTTCCTCATGACTTATGTTTTCTCAAATGTAAATATCCTCATTTATTTTTACATATAAAATGGTTATGATTATGTAATGAAAAATTTACTTGTTGCTACAGTTAATCATTTATATAAATTCTTGCCGAAATAAGAACTTCAAACTGGTATTTTATCATTCCACACACTTATATGTTGTATCTTACATGCACAAGACATTTGGACAAGCCTATCATTTTTATCTTGCTGTATTAGTAAAACTTATGATAATTATGAATTAGTGTATAAACATTTGATATTATAAAATTATGAACTGAATTATGAACGGAAACCAGTCCTCTAGAAGAAAGATATTTAAACAAATACACACACTCATATATATGTATACATATGTATATCTCTCTCTCTCTCTCTCTATATATATATATAGAGAGAGAGAGAGCAGGAGAGAGAGCAATAGAGACAGAGATAGGTCTCCTAAGTATGAGCTGAGATCATGAAATATATACCTTATGAGTAGTGTTGAACTGGTCTTTGCAGGTATAATTAAATTAAGGATTTTGAGATTAGAAAAGGATCTTGAATTATTGCGGGCTAGGTCTTAAATCCAATTACAAATATCCTTATGAGAGACATAAAAAGGAAAGACACAAAAAAGATAAAAGCAATGTGTCTGCAGAGGCAGAAATGAAAATAATGTGGCTACAAGTTAAAGAATGCATTGAACCACAAATAGCTGGAGGAAATATGGCACAGATAATCCTCAGAATCTTTTGCAGGAAAGTGGCCATGTTGACTTCTTAATTTTAATTTTTTGAACTGTGGGAGAATAAAGTTCTATATTTTTAAGTCACCAGGTTTGTGGTGATTTGTTAGAACAGCTTAGGTAACAAATATATAACCTAATAACTTGGATTATTGATCTTGTTAAATGCTGTGGATGACAGGTTGTACTGTGAGGGAGCTTTGCTCACTGACTTCGTGTCTGGACATTTTATTCATATAAATGTTGAACTTACACCTTACTTCTTCTTAGAGCAATGACTAAATTTGACATTTTGCTGGTCTCTGAGAAGCATGAACTATAGACTTGCTTGAAAACATATTGATACTTTCCAAATGGATTAGAAAAGTATTAGAACTGGTGATAGGTGAGCAACAAAGAGTGGCAGTCTGTTGGTGAAGAGACTGATGTGACTGTGTTAATGAAGCAACTTTTTCTTCTGAGACACACAGGACATGTTGCTATTCATATGATGGCAAGGAATATAGGAGAATCCATTTCAACTAAAAGATGTTTTACAGTACAAGAAATGTGAAGAGTCCTACACTACAGTAAAATACATTTACTAAATTTGAAATGCATGCATGATAAAAAGCTCTATTTAGAGGGCTAGATATCTATAAGGTGACTGTAGGGAAGAGATGAGATGTGATAGTTCTTTGGTCTATTTTTATGTATAGTGTATTCAGTCAAACAAATATATATTAAGTTTCTGCCATATGTGAAATAGAATTTTGAATTCTGGAGCTACAGCAGTGAACAAAAGAATAGAATTCCCTCTCCTTATGGAACTTCCATTTAAGTTTAGGATTGTTCAAATTTAAAAAGTTATTCTTTTCTTTATTCTGAAACTTATTGTAAAACTGAGTTGGAGAAAACACTTGACTAGTATCACACACTAAGCTTATGCAAATTTATTTTGTGTTGTGAAGGACAAGCTAAAAATAAAGCAATAGAAATATTTGGAAAAGTAGATGTCCTCTTAACACATAATGTGTTTCCAGCCATAAAATAAACAACAAGAAATTTGGTTCTTGTTTGAAAAATTAACCTGCTGATGACTATAATTGCTAATGGTTTCCTAGTCTTTGAATATGCTAAAGTAGATGAGGGAACAGGCTTTGAAGAATTAGTCAAAGAGAGCTTATTTATCACCATAGGAAAAATATTAAATTGAAGATTTCTATCCCTAAAATGAATGGGCCATAGGCAGGGAAAAATGTATGAGAATGGATTTTTGAACTACATGGCTGAGCAGCTGGAAGACATTTAAGAATATAAATGTTGAATGTTCAATTTTTGACATTTCTCTGACATAAACCATAAAAGATCACCAAAATTCAATCATGGTCTCTAAGTTTCTTTAAGTAGAAAAATTATATGTATGCATGTGTGTGTTTATATCTATATAATTTTTTGTTTTATATTAGAGACAATGTACAGAACAAGCAAGAAATTATGGGAAGACTAGAAGAGTAGAAGTAATGGGAGACTAGAACATTAGTATTTAAGATGAGTATGGGGAATATCAGAATTCTAGGAGCTCATAAAAATATAGGCACTAAGAATCAACTCTACAAAGGGTGTGGGATAAGAGTTCCAACCAAAGTTGCTCAAATATTTTTAGGCCACATCAGCCCAAGTGATACCTGAGTTAGAGACAAATTAACATAGACAATTTTACTATTCCCAATTTGTAAACTTTCATAAATATTTGTAGGAAGGTGGCTTTAAAGAAAAATCAAATTGATTTAGACAATAGAAGAACAATTTGACCACTTCCACATCAGACACTTCAAAATTATTACCCTCCTATCTGTTCAATCAATGTATAAACTGGAGACACACTTGATAGTTATTCTTTGTCCTCCATATAAAATTATTTATGTGCTATCACTTTTACTTCTTATAGACCTCTTCAATTTTTATGAATGCTTCCATTCTATCCTTTGCTCCTGTCTTAATTTTAATACCAGTCATTTCCAATATAACAGCTTAACTGGTGTTCTTTTCTTTATCAAAATTTTCTATAAAATCTTTGTTTCATTTTTATATTAAAGTTATTTTCTTATGTCATTGTTCACTTTGGACATTATTTTATTTCTCCCCTCAGTTGTAACCTTATAGTTCTCCTGCCACCATAGCACCTATGATCTATCACCATAGATCCCTGTGTCCTTCCCATCCCCATTTTGACCTCTCTCCCTTACCTGCCCATTATATAAGTTAGCTGATATTCTTATTTTCCTCATGGCATTTCTTGAAACCAATGGATCCTAGGCAGATATTCAAGGCATAAAACTAGTTTACACCTCTGATGATTTCCATTATCCCTCAGTCAAATGCAATTCAATGTTATCCCATTTTCTTCAGGATAATGGTCACAATTTTAAACAAAAACTCAGAGCTCCAGGACTTGTTGCTTGTTTGCCTCTTTGATGTCACCATCATCACATCCCAGCACACACTGCACAGTTATGCCATGGTCTTGCTGCATGATGTCTCATGATTTTCCCACGCTTTTTGTCTGATAAATGCAGAGCCATTTTTGAGAGCAACCCTAGTTTCCATTAACATTTAGTTACCTTTTACCATATGGCATGTCAGAATGACAGATTTTAAAAATCACAAACACCAACAGTCCATATTTAATTATAGAAGTGTTTTACAACCATCCTGGTCTGGGTAGGTTCATCGTTGGTTCTAGCATTCTTCTAGCAAAGAAGAATGTTGGAGACCTTGTCATCACCTTCACAGGATTTCTAATAGTGAACAGGGGAAACCAACTGACAAGGACACAGATGTGTGAATTACCCTTCCCCTCAGGGTGACACCACCCTTTATCTCCTCTGTCCTTACTTGTGCGCACTCCCATTGGGCCAGTGTATACAGCCATGGGGAGGCCACGATACTATAGGTGCTGGTCATAAAGGCTAATAGCAGATGGATGTAAAAAACCCTGATAACGCATCAACAAGGAGCTTCATGTAATAATTTATTGTGATGAAGATGAACACAAATGAAAAGTGAATTTAGGGGTTTGTTGAGAGAATAAACACAAATAATTGAAATAAACATAAACAATGTTACGTTAAGTTTAGCTTGTACAAGTGTTTTATATCTTTACTAAGGTTTATGTAGGGCATTCCAATAACTTTAAAAAAGCCAGGGACTGAAATGATGTGAAATATATATATATATAAATAAATTTTAAAATATTAAAAAAAGAATTAGTGCATTAATTGAATAACAACTGTGTTTAATCATGATATCATAATTGTTTAAAGTTTTTTCTTTCTTAGCACCTAAATAGCTAGACCTAATCTGTTTGAAATAATATTCCATATTTATTAGAAATGCTTTTCCTCTCTGAAGAAAAAATGGAAAGGTCAAAATTAGAACTAAGTCTTTAAAAGTTTAAATTTTAAAGATCTTTTTCAAATTGCAGAATGAGTCAATTCTTTGCATATGGAAATTCCCAAGATTTGGTTTCTTTTTCTTTTTCTGTAACATACATACAAAAAGTTATATATTTTTAAATATTTATCTTTTTATTTAAGTTTTACAATAATTATAGCAGTTGGTTATCCCATTGCCACTGAGGTTTTTAGGTAAAACAAGCTTTTTGATTCTCTAGTAAATAGACACTGAAGTGTTTTGTGTTGGTAGATGTATTGGTTTATACTCCTATAAATTTTATAGGAATTGTGAATTGCTTTGCTCACTGAGTATTCCAGTTAGTTTCAGCCAGACATCAGAAAGGCAATGAGACTTTTTCAGATTTCCTTGTTACTGTGTTCTTGATGAGAATATGCCTATCAAATGTACTCTCATAATATAGAATAGAACTGAATTAGGTGAGGAGAGAGGTAGGATGCAGTATGCAGGGCATCTATATGCTGTTGTAGTTCATAGCGCTATCAGTTGCTTTAACAGAGTCTTATTTTTCAGGTGGCTTCCTGATTGTGGACGTTCTTTCTAGAAACTCAGTCTAGATCAGAGCAGTTTTCTAAACCTGAATGTATGCTAATAGGAATTATTAAAAATATCGTGTGTTGAATTAAACTTTAAATTTCATATAGATGCCAAATAAACTTTTAGCTTAAATATGCTCCATAAAATATTTAGGATATACTTAAATACCCAATAGAAAACAATATTAAACACTTAGCAATGCCAAATAATAACAAAATAGGCATTACTGAAAAGACTGAAAAACATCGATATCTACAATATGCGTAGACTAAAAATTACATGTTTTGTATTTGGAATTCAAATTGAACTGAGCATCCTGTATTTTTTTTCACAATCTAATTTTCATCACTAGTGTTTGGTAAGCATTTTAAGTTTTCTACTCATTTCTTCTCTACAAGGATTACTGGCTCCCATTTTTTTGCTTATATACAAGACATAACTATAAAGTGGTGCGCTAGATGTCATAAACCCTATGCAAAACAAATTTTCTGCCAGTGTCATTCTCATCAGAAAAAGAAATTGATTTTTCTATTTTGGAATGTTTTCAATGGTCATCTAAATGTTTTTGATAGGTTATATATACAAGACCATTATCTAGAGAGCTATATAATATATTGGGAATATATTATTCAAGTTATATAGAAATCACTTGGTTATATATTGGGAATAAATGGATTAATATATACAGAAAAAAATCAGTTTAGGAGAACACTGTGGGTTAACTGATAAGACATATGTTCAAAAGCTCACTTTTATTTTGGACCTGGCTATTTTCTTGGAACTCACATCAGTGTACCACTTCTGTCAAACTCAAGTACTGAAAGTTTGAAATGGGTTCAGCCAGTTCATGATTAAATGGACCAGGGGGTGCAGCTTACTACCAAATAACTTGCCCCCATATCCTCCTAGGGTGCTTATAACTATAGTGTGTCATCATCTCTCAACTGTGAATCCTGCCTGCAATCACAGCCCACCGTAGGAAAAAGCTCTTGGGAATTTATTGTCACATCAATTGACGTAGATCTGGTAGTCAGGCACACTTTGCTGCTAAGACTCATCAAATAGTGCCTGAACTTCCTTTTATTCTGAAGGTTTAATTCAAGGACTCTTAGGACAAATTGCTTTCTTGTATTAAGTGGGAATTTTTACCCTCTCAGGGAAGAGGAGCTGGGTAGGGAGCCATTAGTGGGAAAGTTCACATAGCTGTATTAATAGTGTTGTTTGTCTCAGCTTTTTCACAGCGTTTTTCATTTGTTTCACATGGCCATGGAGTTTATAAAAAGTGAGGGGAAAAATGAACAGATTTTCACTCAGAATTGTTCTTTTCATTCAAGAAAGGATTAGTTCATTCACACTTTTTCATAGCAGTCATTCCCGAGACTTAACATTTGAACAAATGCATTATAAGTTGTGAAATGACATTCTATCAGATCTGTGAACCCTCCAACAATTTTAAATATCTTTAAGAGAAAACAGTCAACTACAAAAGGCAGCTGTTACTAAATGAATTCTGGAGATTCTGATTTCTTGGTTGCATGTGACAATATGCTCTTAATCTAAGGTTAAATAGCCTATACTTGATGCTAAGAAGCAATATAAGTGTAGCAAAATCAAATGTACATTTTCAGTCTAGATGCCTGGGTTTCAGTTGTAAAATTCTAGTGATACCACACATTGTATTTCCTCAGTCTTGTCTTTTCAATCTATGTATATTTTATATTTGCTTCACTTATAACTAAATATTGTAGACTAATAATTATTGCAAATCTTTGGGAATATAATAATCCTTCATTACCCTCTTGCTTTCTAGCACATACCTCTTAAAATATATTCATGTCCTAGTCTCTTATTTTTAACAGCTTTACTGCCATTACTCTGGTATAAGCACCCACATCTCATGCCTCATGATTGAATTATTGCATTACATCCCTCTTTGGTCTCTGTTCTTACACACTTACCTACACCCCAACATTTAAAATGCTCTTAAAAAATCCACTAGGTCATGTCTTTTCTGGGTTCTGGACCCTTAAGTAGTTTCCTAGTTAATTCAAAGTAAGTCAAGATCATTACAATGGTGTACTTATGGCATTACTCTTGATTTATCTGCTCTCCCTCCTTCAGCATGTCCTTTCATCCTTTCATAGGTTCAGCTATACAATCTTTTCTCCATCTTTGGGTTTTGAACTTGACCTCTTTGAGCTAGTCTCCTCAGAGAACTTCATGGCTTAATCTCTTGCCTTTTTCAAGTTTCAGCTCAATTCTCATCTTTGTGGTAAAAGCTCTATAGCCTATTAAATACTGCAACCCTTTATCCCTCCATACTCTTTATGCCTTTCTTAGATTTATTTCCTCCATAACAATTTCCATCCTACTATATGATTTTTTTTCATTCTTAATTATTTCTCTCTACACAGTAGAATTCAGTTTTAATAAGTTTGTAACTATTTCTTTCTGTTTTGGTCTCTGATATGTACCCAAAGTGTAGCACAGTGCCTGACACATGGTGGGTTATGAATAAATATCTGTTGAGCAAAGCAGGGAAGAGATGAATGGATATATGAATAATGAATAGAATGCTTGTGACATGTTATTCATTATCTTGTCTACATTTCTACATAACATTTGTAAGGAGGTACTATTATTAACTTTGTTTAGGGTTAATGAAGATACAAACTAAAAAGTTTTACAAATTTAAACATGAAGATGTCCCAATTCAAATCCCTTGAATGTTATCATTGTGCTCTATTATCTTCACTTAGATAATATATGATAAAATAGTTTGACAGGGTAAAGCACTGTATATGTAATAATATCTAGTCAAATATAAGATTTTTTTCTGCTCTAAGAAATTAAAAATAAGGCAATATGTAATTTTTTCTTTCATGGTTTATATTTTGTCATTTTATTATTAATTAATTCCTTTTAATTGAGATAATATTAGAATTCCCCCAATAGGTATTATCACCATAGTATCTACCACCAAAATTGCTCATAGTCTATCACCATAGTCTGTTGTGCTTACTTTTCTCTTTGTTCCTACCTGTCTCACCACCTCTTTCCTCCTCTGACTGATTTAGTTCTAATACCTATGAGTCATGTACAGTGTTGTAATCAATATTACTTTAATATTAATAAATAAAAATAAGACCATATAATTTATTTTGTCTTTTAACTTTAGTTCTTATTGAATGCTGCATTTTAAATGTTACTGTTTTAGTATATCACATACAAATAATCTACCCCCCTAGGTAATCTCCATTCTTGCTATGGACATTTGAAATTTGTATCTGGGTTGTGATATTTCTGAACTTTAGATGCAAGAGGATGATGAGTGAGGATAGTTGGTTAAAGTTTGTACATTGGGTAATCTTCTTTACATATTCTATATAGGCTGAAATGGATACAACTTGCATTTTTTTTCCAATAGGATCAACTTCAACTTGCATTTGTACGTTCATATATTGCAGTGAAAATTTTCTTTTGAACTAGACACAGATCAGAATAAACATGACATTTTATGAGGCAATTCGATATTGAGACAATTCATTATTCCAAATTTAATTGTCATTTACCGATTACGTTCATGATTTTTTTGCTTAACTGCATTAGAATTATCATGCTTTTTGGTACAGGTACAAAAACAGAAAATTAGACCAATGGAACATACTTGAATGCCCTGAAATAAAGCCACACATATATAGTCAACTAATCTTTGGCAAAGGAGTGAAAAACTTACATTGGAACAATTACAGTCTCTTTAATAAATGGTGCTCGGAAAACTGAACCAAGACATGCAAAAGATGAACCAAGACAATTCTCTCATACCATGTACAAAAAACAACTCAAAATGGATAAAAGACTTGGATATAAGACCTAAAACCATAACAGGTAGAGAAAACTTGGGCAAAATCCTCTGTGAATTACAGTTCAGAAATCCATTTCTGGACACATCTACAGAGGGCAAAAAAATGAAGGAAAACATAAACAGATGGGACCACATCAAGTTAAAAAGAGACAACAGACAAAACAGACAACTTAACAAAAACACCCCAAAAAGTCAGTTAAAAATGGGGAGAACTTAAAAGACACTTCTCCAAAGAGGAAATACAAATCGCCAACAGGCACATGAGAAAATGTTGAGTGTCACTAGCAATCAGGGAAATGTAAATCAATACCACAATGAGATACCACTTCACGTCAATAAGAATAGCTCACATCAAAACAAATGGGCAGCAACAAGTGCCAGCATGGATGTGGAAAGAAACACTCTTACACTGCTGGTGGGAATCAAAACAAATGGGCAACAACAAGTGCCAGCATGGATGTGGAAAGAAACACTCTTACACTGCTGGTGGAAATCTATGGAGAGCTGATGGGAGTACCCTCAAACTAATGAAAATGGAACTACCATTTGACCCAGCAATTGCTCTTCTGGGAATCAATCCAAAGGAGAACTCAGTACGTATACAAAGGGACACCTGTTTTTTGCAGCTCTCTTTATAATTGCAAGGACATGGAAACAACCCAAATGTCCCAAAACAGACAATTGGATAAAAAAGAAGTGGTATATATACACAATGGAATATTACTCATCTATTAAAAATGACAAATTTAATGAGTTTATGATAACATGGATGTACCTAGAGGAATCATATTAGCAGAAACAAGGCAGAAAGAAAAAGACAGAAACCAAATGGAAAAACAAACAAAGGCCAAGGGGAAAAGTCTAAACAAACTAGCAACCAAACTAAGGTACACAATGCGGGGAGGGAGGGTGGGTGTGAGTGGTCAGGGAGGGGAGGTGGTGGGTAAACCCAGGGGAACACAAAGATGTGAAATATAGAGATATTAATAAATTATTAAAAAAACACATTGAGATATCATCTTACACCAGTAAGAATGGTCCATATAAAAAATATAACAAGAGTTGTTGCAGATGTGGAGAAAAAGGGACACTCTTATACTGCTGGTGGGAGTGCAATCTGGTCCAGCCACTATGGAAGACTGTGTGGAGAATCCTCAATAAACTGAAGGTGGAACTAACATTCAACTCAGCAATCCCACTTCTGGAAATCTACCCAAAGGATACAAAATCACTAATAAAAAAGGACACCTGTACTTGGAAGTTTATTGCAGCGGTATTTACAATTGCCAAGATATACAAAAGACGCAAATGTCCCCAAAGAAGACAAACTTATGTTATTTGCAGCAACATGAATGGAGCTAGAAGGGGTCATCTGAGTGGAAACAAGCCAGAAAGAAACAGAGGAAAATGGGGTGGTCTCACTTATATTAGAGATTTTGGGAAAACAAACAAACAGACAAGAAAAATTTAAAGCTGCCAACAGAACTGAAGCATAGATCAATAGATCAAGGGAGGGGGAAGAGAGTAAAACTGGGGAAGGGGTAGGGAACAAGAGATAAAGAAGTTACACAGGTGGTAAGGTGATGGGACAATATCAGGATAAACAAAGATGCAATATTTTTATGTGTCTGTATATATATATACACACACACACATACATAGAGATTTACATGTTATCAAAGAAAATAAAAATATGTAAAAAAGAAAAGAAAGAAAAAGAAAAGGAAAAAAAGAATTATCATGCTTTTAACTGCATATTTTAGTTAAATTGATTAGTATTTGTAGTTCAATGCATGGATACTTAAGCAATGAAATTAAAGACTTGAAATTTCTGTCATTTTTTTCTTCCAACACATATTAAACAAATAAAAATAAAAAAAATAAAAAATGCTATAATACCTGTCCAAATATCAAAAGAAACCACCAAGCTTTCCATAGATGAGTTATGCATTATATATTTGGGGAAAAATGCTGGAAGAGAATAAATTAGCATTTGAGAAGACATTGATAATATTCATGTGATTAAGATGCCTGAAAACTGCTTATGTATGCCATATGGTCTCAGGTGGATGTAAAAAAAATACATATTTTGATTAAATAGTAAAGTGGGTGAGTAGTAAAAAGCATTATTCTGAAACAAAAGATTCATTTCAAAATAGAGCTTGTGATTTTTGAAGTGTATTGGAGTAGTACTAGGATTCTCAAAAAAATAGAGCTAGTGTGGAGGTTTACATATATGTCATTCTTAATATTATTAATATTGTTGATATTAATATTTTTACTCAATATCAACTTTGTTGTAAAAGACAGGCAATATTTTCTGTTCTCCCTGGAATTATGGGTCACCCCACCATTGCATGGAAACTCTAATTAAAAACTGTGATAAAATATCAATCTGTGGAATAGATGTCATCAGGGTAGTCCTGGAGAGATAAATAATCCTTTGATCTTCTTGGATTCTGATTGACTAAATTATTCAGACCAAATGTCCCACAAAAAGAAGCTTTATGATCTGAATAAAAAACACCAGGTGCTCCTTCATTATTAATGGAAAGAGTGGTAGAACAGAGAGGCAGGAAAGTGTGGTAGTGATAAGACAAGCACTAAAGCACTGAACCTCTTTGTGCTATTAGGGAAGGAAAAAAAAAGTACTGAGATAAAACTACAGGGCAGATCTCTCTATATTTTTCAACTCAAATTATATGATTCACTTTGACATAGTTTGATAATGTGAGAGAGTTTCCTTAGTTAGCATAGTGGCTGCTTCACAGTGTCAGGTGATGGTTGTAATTAGGAGTGATATATGGGACCTGCTTAAAGGATAATTGTTTTCTTTAAATTATGGTAATTTAGATTGTCTCTCTATTTTTTTAAAAAAAGATTTTATACAGAGGCTATATATCACAATGAAAAATGTACGCCAGGGTTGTTTTCATTGAATAGAAAGATAGAGAAGCAATGTTTTCTTTTGGGGACATTTCAAGGAGGTTTTAGTGGAGCTGGATAGGTGACTGCTGTAGGTCAAAAACTGATAATGATATTGCTTTAATAAGAACGGATGCCCTATCATATAAAGATTGAAATGAAAGGCATGCTAGGTACCATATAGCCCAGAGTTAAGGTGAAGTGAGGGAGAATTGAAAACATTGTGAAAAAAAGAAGTGGGAGAGAAAACTTTCTATGAAGACTGATAATCACAGTTAGTTTGATAGGTAGTAAAAGGATTGATCAGCAGGATGACAAGGCTTAGCAGCCTTACAGTATCTTTATTAATCTTCTTTCCAAGTCTCCTTTGAAACAACAAAAACCTAAACAAAGAAAATATTGTCTTGGATGTTTCCATCACTATTCGCACTTAAATTACCAATTTGATGGTTGTCACATTTAAAAATTGTAGAGCTGCCCGCCTGAGGGTTTGAGAGGTAGGTATCGTATTCAGAGTATTAAAATTTAAAAATACTAAAATAGGAGTTAAACAAAAAGTTGATTGTCTTAACCATAATAGTCATTAGTTGTGACTTTAAACTTAAATCTTATGACATTAATACCTTCTGTACGATTGTAAGAACATGAGGCTAATCTATTCAGAGGGCTAGATTTTGAATAGTCTTATTCAATTTGGAGGAGTCTATTTTTCTTTTCCATTTTTTTTTTAATTTAGAGAACTTGCCGAAATGTTGGCTTAATAGAAAGGGTAAGATTGCATGTATTTGGCAGTTTTACAGACTCCAAAATCCTCTTCAGAGAGAACTAATAGACTTTTATTTGTTTAGGACTCTGGGAAAGATTTCAATTGAACAAAACTTCAATATCTAAGAAAGCAATAAACTAGCTGATCTCACGGAATCCTTTCTAAAACACTAATAAACATTTTCAATTTTTAAAGTGGAAGAGTGGCACTGACTCTCAACGATACCGTTTTTGTTTAGGCTGAAACTTGAATCATTATTGTGTTTACCTGTTGAAGTATACTTCTGTTTTCTATGTAAGAAGCTGTAACTTCAATCACAGGCATGCTTATGTTTATTACTTTTTCTATGCCCACAATACAATGCACCAAGATGTTTTTGAATATCATTTCTATGTAAAACACTCCTATAAACCTTTCTTAAAACAATGTTTTAGAAACCTGAGAAATATTCTGACAGCTTACTCAAGTAAAATATGAAGTAAATTTCTTTTTACAGTGACTGTGAGATCTAAATGATTTAATACTTTGTATTTCATAGCTTATTCAGTAATCTACTTTTAGGCATGAATTTGTTTATATTTTCTATTTTATTTTCTTATTTGATTTCTCAAATTTATTGCAATGATTATTGGATTACTTTGAACTATATGACAGTCCTTCATTTCCTGACAGAAATAAAAAGTCATAAAAGGTATAGTCTGAACAGTAAAGTTGAAGTGAGAACTAAGTAGAAAATAAAATTGACACTAACAACAAAATAAAATGATGGATTATTTTGGTAGGAGTATTTATACACCTTAATTGAATAAAAATTGTATTTAAGCCAGAGCTTAAAAATGCTATTTTTGTTCTGAGAACCTGTTAAAAATGGATCCATAGTTTTCTATGCTCTAAAACCTTTCTTAGCCATATATGTACAACACACGCAAGCCTATGCACATATGCACGTCACTAGGCACTCTTGTACACTGTTTTCTACACAAAGGCATATGGACAACTGCCCACTAACAGGATGAAGGCAAAGAGAGAGATCACGTGGTACTCTCACAAAGAACAGTGACAATGATTTATAGCTCAGAGAGCTGATTCAGAGGTACAGTCTGCAGACACTTGTTTGGAAGGAACAGCCTAACCTTAGTTCCCTTAGGAGCAACAAAAGGCAGAAAAAAAGAGAACTGAGTTGTCCTTTTTAAAAGTGAGTGCTTTTGCTTCCTGTCATATTGACCTGATAGCATCTCAATCTTGCTGAGTCCCACTGCGCTAGCTGCTTGAAGGCAGGATAATGTGTGCTAGGCTGGGTAAGTTGGGCTTCAAGATAGATGTGGGTATGACTCATTCCAGTTCCTGAGATTGTTTAGAGTTTGGCAATTTCTTTGTTTTGGGTCCTACTACTCCCAGCACAGAACTTTAATGGTACTTGAAGTGACCATTTTATGTTTCCTTTGTTTACTTGCATTTTGACCATTTATTATAGGAGATGCTTTTGCTATTGTTATTGCTGAACATTTACAGATTTCTTATCAGACCAGAAAATGCAGACAAATCCAATTATTAAAGTTTAGATTTCAATTTTCTCCAAAGTGACTTAAAACTTTATTTATGGGAAACAAATATCTGAACACCACTCATAGAGAATGGACCATCTAAACAAGAGGTTTTTTTTAGTCATTTTTGTTGGATGAATTGTTCATCCATGATTGGATGAATTGTTCATCCATATTTGTATCAGCTATTTTATATACTTGTATGTCTTGTGCTACCCCCAGGTACTAGCCAGATTGCAGTATAAATGTTAAAGAAACAGACTCCTGAGAAGATGATAACTTTGTGAACAAAGATGCCGTCATTTGAGAGTTATCAACAATCAGGCTACTCTTTGGAATTTGACTTACTCTTTGATTATCAAAAGGGAAAATGTATTAGTTGTCAAATCATGAAAATCTGGAGGATTTACCTTAAGAATGTAATGAATGGTTTTTTTGAAAACAAAACTTCGAGTCTTGGTCTTCACATTTAGATGACAAAATTAAAGATTGTTCACTCAAATAAACTCAGTGGTTTTTTTTTTTTTTCACTTGAGAACAGCATCACTCTTATTATCATCTCTTAAATATGGAGTCATTACATCTATTACCAATTTTTACACCTTTGTTTTTGCCTTGTAGCTAAATGCTTATGCAGAGTAGAAATTTCTTCCCTGATTTAGTCCCTCCCAGAATCTTAGTTTCTAAGTCCTGCTTGAACCTGCTTGCCCTGACTCTGATGAGATTGAGAGTGTTCAGGCTGGTGTAGCCATAGACTTAATGTTGACTCTGAAAGGTAATTACTGATCCTCAGCCTGTGGTGGATTTTATACAAATATTTATATATGTATCAACTGGACCAAATATTGACCTCCTGCTGGGGAGTGAAATGAATCCCTTTGGCTTCAATTTTACATCAGTTCCACATTGATTATAGAGGGGGCTCAATTGGTTCTGAAGTTCTATTGAGGAAGCTAACATTCATGGCAGTTATCTTAGGTTTTCATCATTTTGTAAGGAAGTATTTTTCTCATAAAGAAGAAAATATTCGTTCTGGTACATAGTCACTATTTATTGAATGAGAATCTTAAAAATCCTTCTGACACTATTGATGCTTTTTTGTCTTATCATTCCATGTTTTTCCATTCTTTTGATGTAATAACAGCTATGATTCTATCAGTAACATTTTGCTATATCCTTAGAGTGAGTGGGAAGCTTGGGCTGGAGCCTAGACATCCTTCACTAGCTGTCCACCCACATCACATCTGTCCTTGGCCTGGAGCCTGTGAACCAATTGGGAGCACATTGGACCAATACTGTCACCCTTAGTTCATGAAATGCCTGTCCACATCAAAATGCCTTATTATAGCCTCCCACTGACATGTCACTGCTTTTCAGCTAATTATAAGTTTTGATACAGGAAGTAAATTTAAACTAGAACAGTAGGTTCACTAATTTAGAAGTGAAATCAGCAGTATTTACATGAGAGTAGTTGTCTGTCAAGAAAAGAGAAAGAAGAAAGTTGCATTGTTATGAGTAAATTTGTGCCAGATTGGCAAAGCTTAAAATAACCTTAGCTATAATAAAATACCAAGATAATTAAGGGGTTGTGGTTCTGTTAAAGTTTCAACCTTTAATCTCAAATAGCTCTTTTTCACATACAAGGTTTACATATAACACAAGTTTTATAAAGCACATATGGGATGAGATGGTGTGTCAGAACTAACATGTTCAGAAGGTAGCAGCAGTGAGCTGGGATCAGAGAGATGATAGTACCCATCTTCCTGCTTATAGAAGGAATAATTTGAATAGAATAAAGTATATTCTCTAATCATGGTTTGAATTTTTTTTGTATTAAACTCAAATTACGAGGATTGATGCAGGAATGGTGATAGTGAAAATTAGATTGTGGATCCTAAGACAAGAAGTAAGATAGAGTATTTTACACCAAATAATTCTGTTAACGTAGCATATGTTGGTTGCTGGGTTTTTAAAATCCATATTAAATCATTGAATATTCAATTAATAAAGGCTTTTTTATATTGGATCTTTGCACAATCGATGGTTAATAAACTAAGAAAAATAATTCCTTAAAACTCACATTCCCTAGTTATAAATTCAAAAGTCTGAATATGTAAAATTGTCCATGGTGGCAGGTAATGATTTAATACTTTATTGATTTGTACAGAAAGAAATCTACTAGTAAAGATAGATATCATTTAAGGGGTAAAAAGCCAAAGAAATATTGGTAATGTTTATCTAAAAAGTACAAATGTAGGAAAACTAAACTTGTGTAGCAAAATCATAGAAAAAAATTTAGTTTGCTGTGTTCCAACACAACAAGCAATATGTTACAAAAAATCAAATATATCTCCTATTATTTGAAAAGTATCTTTAATGTAAAAATTTCAAATAGATGTAATTTTTGTATTCTGTCTGCTTGGAAAACTGGTACCCTGCATGCTCTTGGAATCTGGAATCAAGTAGAGTCTGCAATTACTATGTTGAGTGTGATTCAGGAAGCTTCTTGTCTACTCTGAGTCTTTTAGAACCTCATTGTGAAATAAACCAAGTAGGAGAAAAAAATGATCACAGGTTTTATTTTACTGAGACAAATGCTGTGATTTGCAACAAGATGGCAGCCATTGATAGTTAAGTGGGTGAATGATGGAAAATGGCTTACTTTCTAAAAGAATTGTCCTATCTGTTATGAAAATTAGACTCTAAGGAAACTGGAGTCAAGTCAAATATTAGGGGATGACTAGTATAATCCAAGTGACCAGTGATGGTGACTAAGATTCAATAGATGGAGTTGGATCATATTGGCATGGTGAATTTTAAGCAACACATAGATCAAAATGCTGACAAAGCTTGCCAATGTGTTAGATGTGTGGTATAGAGTGAAGAATTATGATGAGTAATAGCCATTTACTGAGAGGATGATATTAAAAATGATACTGTTCATACACACATAAAGTATGTGTGGTGGAACATAAAGTATGCATGGTGAAAACAGGCAATGAGCTTCAGTTACTTTCAGGATGGCTTTTCCTCATGAGAGGAAAAATCAGGAAAGATACTAAGAAGGAATGGTCAACTGAGGCCAGTTTTCAGGATGGAAAAGATACAAAGTTGCAAGCAGATAGACAAAAATAGGAAGCAAAGATGAATCTCTTAGCATTTTATTTTTATTATGGGCAAAAGTGATGCAGATTTGGTAGAAAATCTACTTCATATTTTGAATGTTGATCTTTTCCTGGGCTAGTGATATGTGATAAGAATACTCTCCCCTGATACTGGGGAATGGCTGTGAGCTTTGATTCCAGTCAACGAAGTGATGTTAAACAACTGACATTCTATATATAGTTTTTCATTTTCAGCACAGTGCTTGAGAAATTACATGAGATAGCAAACACATTATTATAAAATTGACTTTGTGCTTGATGATTTTACCCAACTGTAGGCTAATGTAAATGTTTTGAGAGTGCTTATGGTATGCTAGGCTAAACTGATTTTTGGTAGATAAGTGACAGTAAATTAATTTTCCACTTAGGATATTTTTAACGTATGATGAGGGTCTAGAGGCATAATACCACTGTAAGTTGAGGGATATATGGGTAGCTAAAAGCATAAGCAAAATTGGAGAGCCAAGAGTTTATGTTTCTGTATAGTCTGCTCAGGGGCCAAAACAAAATATAATAGACTTGGTGGCTTAAACAACAAAAGTTTATTTTTCATAATTCTGGAAGTGTATGAGCAAGTTTCCAGCCACATTTAATTTTGAGATTTCTGGTTTTTTTTGATTGTGCAAGGGTTGTGGGAAGGGAGAGAGAGAGAGAGAGAGAGAGAGAGAGAGAGAGACAGACAGACAGACAGAGAGACAGAGACAGAGACAAAGAGAATACTCATACTGCTACCTTTTTTAGAATGATGTCAGTTTTATTGGATTAGGATTCCATTCTTATAATTTCCTTTAACTTTAGTCACCCCATTAAAGGCTCTAACTCCAGCATAGTCCTATGAAGTTAAGGATTAAGCTTGTGAATTTGCATGGGGGACATAAGTCAATATATATCAGTTTCCGGCTTACTTTGTGGGACACTTGGTGTTCTCTAAGATTCATGACTAGAGCACTTTCTTTTTAGAGAGTATAAAGCAGTGGATTTATTCTGTAGAACAGACAAAGGAAAATAGCATATTAATTCATACCACAAATTCATAATTAATTTAGATATCTTTCATTCATTATGCTTTTTAAGATAGAGCTCAAGGATTCTGTCTTAAGATCAGGGTTACCACTTTACACAACTCCAGTAAATACCATTCATAGAGACACCAAATGGAAAATTTTCAATTGTTATTCTGGCCAAGATTCTGCTCGAACTGTGGAGTTATAGCCACATGAATGTCATTTCAGTGGCCTCGATGGAGGAAATGACAATCCAACAATAACTGGTGTACTTTTGATAATAACAAGGAAACTTCTGAAAAGTTTGGAAGATTTATTGGCATTTTAAGTTCATCTTGACTGAAGGAAATAAATCCATGTGGCCCAGGACTGCTTTTACCTTGGTATATTATAGGTGTAGCTCCCACTACAGAGATTTTATAATAGAGCATAAAAAAAAGGGTCAATAGCCTTCTCTAGTCTTAGCTCCTTTACTCAATGTTAGGGATAAAATATCAAGGTCCTGATAGTTTTGGTGCATTATTTCTCCCAAGGAAGCGCAAGTACCACAATGAGACCATAAATCCTTTATTCCATTTTTAGTCAGTCAATGTTGGGGTGCTTTAGTCAGTCAATGTTGGGGTGCTTCATTTTTGAATATAATAACCCCCCACACCACACACTTTATTGTATATCACAAGACCTTTTAAAAAATCTTCCTCCTCTGTATATAGCTGCTTTTTCTATAATGCAAGCCTAAGTTGTATCATGTCAGTCATTCTGCTAGCACTCTCAAGCAATTCAGAATTTATTTCCATGAAAAAAACAAAAATGAAAAATCAGAATAAAAGAAGGTAAAAAGATAACAGGAAAAGAGCAGCTAGCATGTAAAAAATTCTAGCAACTCAGTAATTATATATTGGTTCTCCATTTTTTTAAATTTAGCAGATTTTTAAAAATTATATTAATTTTCATTGAGGTAAATTAAGTCAAAAACACTGTGTATGACATAGAGATACAAGTGTGCACCTTCTCAGATGGACATTAGCTTACCATACCCATTACCAAAGCACCAAGAGTGCTCCTCTGTCACCCATGGGGCCTTCTCCCCCCTTTGCTCTTCAGCACCAACTGTTTCCCTCTGGTAGCCTTTATTCTACAATTGGATGTCTAGGGTTTATTGCAATAAGCTTCATCTGTCACATTTTTTTCCCTATATCGCTCATTTATGTGAAATTATGCAGTATTTCTCTTTTGACTTCTGAATGATATTATTTAACATAATCCTCTCCAATTTCTTCCATGTTGTCACAATGGCAAGATTTCACCATTTTAAAAGCTGAGTAGCATCCCAATATGTAAATATACCATATCCTTTTTTTTTTTAATTTTGTTCTTTAGGTTACAACTTCTATGTTATTATTATTTTTCCCCCTCCCTCCTCCCTCTGGTGCCCCTTCCATTCTCTTAAACCCCACTCTTGTTTCTTAGCTGTGCTGTGTCCCTTGGTCTCTTTCCTATGTTAGTGTCTTTTCTCTGGGTGAGGGACTACGTTGTTGGGACCAAGCGAACCTTGCTGTTAGATTTTCAGTCTTAAGTTTGGTTGGGTGGCCAAGTTTAGTCATTTGTGATCTGCCCATGTTTTCTTGCTGCAGGCCGTCCTCTCCAATCCAATCTCCTCTCCATTGCTTTGCTGCTTTTCCTTGTGGCTCTGGTGTAGACTTAGGGGGTCTTGCCCCCAACCAGTGTTGGTCGAGAAGTTTCTCTGTGAGTTCATACTTCTGCGAGTGGCCTTTGTAGATCGTCTCCTCTGATTCAGTTTGCAGTTTTGATGTGGGGCCCATTATCCCCTCTTTGGTCGTCCTCCTCTCTCCCGCAATGGGGGGAGGGCGTGTTGTTCTCCTTGAACATTTCTCCAAAATGAAGTCCCGGGTCTTGATACTGGGGGTGCAAAAGTACGCATGGTGACTTTGTGTCTCTGGACTGTTTGTTTTGGTCTTATATGCACTGGTTCGTTTGGTCGTCCCTCTGCTTTGTCCAGTACCGGCCTGTGGGCTGGACTCTTGTCTGGTCTCTCACCCATTACATGTTGAGGTTGGCAACGCACTAATTCTGGTTCCCCTGAGGTTTAGCTGGAGTAAGAAGTAAGAGAGAAATGGAAGGGACAACCCCCCCCCCCCCCCCCCC